>BGPR01003576.1:23930-133364 GCA_013235015.1 Araneus ventricosus
TTCATCAAATATATTTGTGCCCCCCCCCGCCCCGACGCCACCACTATTCTCAACACATACAATACTACCTTTATAAAATTATTATATAGGCATGAGGTGCTTCTGATGGTTGTTACTTCGACATTTTTTATTCATTTTACCACTTCAATAAGGAATTTCAGAAATACTCACTTTTTCAACTCCCCATATATTCTAAACTATCGATGCTAAAATAAAGATGTAGGGCTTTTTTGTAGGGAATTTAATGTACTTTATTTTTGTAATTGAGTATTTTTCGCTAGAACCCAGTTTTCGAGATATTTAAGAGGAGTAACCCCCACTGTCGGGGACTTTTAGTATGTTGTTTAGAGGACTATTCCCTACAACTGTGCCAAATTTCAAAACTACACCATTTATTTTTTCTATTTTCCCTTCGTTGACTCTACCAGAATTGATCTTATGGAGAGAAACGGATTGAGGGGAGGAAGGGATCACGACTGTTCATCAAATATATTTGTGCCCACTCCCACACTACCACTATTCTCAACACATACAATACTGCCTTTATAAAATTATTATATATGCATGTGGTGCTTATGAAGGTTGTTACTTCGGCATTTTTTATTGATTTTACCATTACAATAAGGAACTTCAAAAATTCTCATTTTTTCAACTCCCTATATCTTCTTAACTATTGATGATAAAATAAAGATGTAGGTCTTTTCTTGTAGGGAATTTAATGTAGTTTATTTTTGTAATTGAGATTTTTTCTCTAGACCACATAGTTTTCGAGATATTTAAGAAAAACTGAAAAAAAACCCCTTTAAACCCCCCTGTACCCCCCGCGCAACCCCCACGGGCGGGGACTTTTAGTATGTTGTTTAGGACACTATCCCCAACAACTGTGCCAAATTTCAAAACTACACAATTTTTTTTTTCTATCCGCCGATTTTTGGCCTTCGTTGACTCGACTACACAGGCTAGGAAACTAGCTGATTCATCTTCTACTGACGAATCAACATTATATCAGCAAATTTCAAGGATGAACATTCCAACATTCAAAGTATTAAGTACCACCTTTTTGCAGAAAAAACTTCTGTGGCATATTTTGCAAAAAAAAAAAAGATTTTTTTGCATGAACATGTTGAAAAAAAATTAGTTGAAAACTTAAGGTCATCTTGTAGGGTGTACCAAAATAAAGAAATTAAAAAAAAGGAACAAAAACAAATAAATAAACTACATTAAAAAAAAAAGAAAAACTCCTGCCAAAAGAGGCAGCTAGAAAGCTGTGTGCAAATGCAGCAAAAAAGCAGAGAATAAGACATAAAAAAAATCTTCTCAAAATAAAACAGATGATTTACCTAGGCATTCCAGAGATAATGTAGCCCCAACAACTATGCCAGTAATTGAACAGAGAGATACTAATGAAGACTGTGCAAAAACTTTAGCATTTATTGAAAATAAACTTGCAGAGGATGCAAACACATACTTTATTTAAGAAAAATCTGTCAAAGATAGTAGCCCTCCAAAATAAGGGGTAAAGCTTGTTAATGGAGATCCGTTACCAACGAAAGCCACACAATTAAAAAAAACGAAAGAAAACCACTTCTTTAACAATTAAGGAAATGTTTCAAATAACAATGCTAAATGAATCTGCCATTGTAATTACAATTTCTCGACCCCTCTCACTTTATAAGGTGCAAAATCATTGTGCTGTTACTTTTGCAAAAATGTATTAAAAAAAAGAAATAAAACAGAATTCAGTATATGATACGTTATTATAATTTATAAAGAGCTAATACACTTTACACAATTGCATGAAGCAAAAGAAATTATTTGTCCTTATTTTTATTTATTTTTTGAGGTAACTTTTATCAAAAGGCTATTAAATATAATTCTTCTCAGACTTCTGTTGGGTGAATGTTGCATCTCAGTGATGTATAGGCGTTAAATATGTTTTAATGTCTAATTTTGTATTTGAAGATGCTCCTGATTATGTGTTAAACTTGTTTGTTAACTTTTAATGTGAATGATTTAATAATAATTTAATATTCTTTCTTATTTATACGTACTGAATTATAAATAATTAAGTTATTAATTATTATAGTGTAATATTTTCATCATGTTGCATGTTCTGATGTTTTACTTCTTTCGCGTATAAATTATGATACAAATTTTTTGCTCGTGTATGATTTCAGTCTTTTTACTTTTGTGCCAATCTCATCCCTGTTAATATAAATAAAAGTCATTGCGGCTATGTTCTACATCTCCTCCTAAACCAATGGACTGTTTTCAACCAAATTTTGCACACTTATTATTCAAGACAAGGGGAAGACACTTATGAACTTTTCTAAGTTCAAAAGCTAATTAAACAGTCTGTTAATTAGAAATTAACCGAAACCGTTTTTCTACTGTAACTTCAGAGCAAATTGTCCTACAAAAAATATTTTTATACCATCTTAAAAGTTCAAAATTTTACCTTTTCAATGGTACCACTTTTATATCTGTGACGTTTTTCCTTCAATTTTTATTAATTTTTTTAAAGTATAATAATTGTTAATTATGTGCAGACGATTTTGAAATAACGCAAATTTACAGCTACTTCGTTGCTAGGCAACGGTTAGACTTTGAACTAATTTACCTTTTTTTCTGAAATTTTTGCTTATTTTTATAAATATTTTTTATGTAAGAAAAGAGTCAACCATCAACTTTTAAAAGCCTCAAATCTAATTAAAATTTCAGTTAATTGGAAATTAAGCAAGATTTTGGCATTTTCCATGATATTTTTCGAAAATATGTATTATGTTAAAAAAAACTATATTTACACCTAGTAAAAGTTTAAAAAATTAATGTTCATGACAACATTCATTTCTGTTCAATTCGTTGTCCTCATTTTAATATATTTTAAAAAAATTAAATAAAATTTACAACACTTTTTCATATTAGTGAAAAACAAGAATATATAGGAACTGTTGCTAGATCACATTAGAAGAATTTTGGATGAACACAAATTTTATTTATTTTTATTCATATTTATTCTAATGCTTTTTCTCAATGAAAAATTTACTATTTAATTGTCCCAAAACATCCGTTAAAATCTTTCTTATACTGCAAGATTTATGAACAAAATTTGAAGTACCTATGCAATAAATACTAATAACTTATGGAGAAAATTAGCTATCGGCGGTTTTTAAAAATCGTCTGGCTCAACTGATATTCTCATTTTAATTAAAAAAACATTTCAGACGATAAAAAAATTTGGGGTATTGTAACTTTCTATACAAAAGTAGTTTTTTACATCAAAAATATTAGAAATGAAAGTATTTTCATCCCGAGCAACGCCGGGCATAACATCTAGTATAATATAATAATAGTTTTTGTAGGGTAATATTTTCGAAAAATATCGTGGAAAAATGAAAAATCTTGCTTAATTTTTAATTAACCTTTTTGGCTTTTAAAAGTTGTCATTGATTTTTTACTTCTTAAATAAAATATTTCCAGAAATAAAGGTAGATTAGTCAAAGTCTCACCATTGCCTAGCAACAAAGTATCTATAAATTTGCTTTATTTAAAAATTATCTGCATGTAATCAATTATTCATTAAATGTTCAAAATTAATAAAAGTAGTGTAAAACTTGTAGAAAAAAATTACACAGATCTAAAATTGGTATCATCGAGAAGGTAAAATTTTGAACTTTAAAATGGTATAAAAATATTTTTCGTGGGATAATTTGCTTCGAAGAAGTTACTGTGGAAAAACGATTTTGGTTAATTTCTAATTAACTGACTGTTTAATGAACTTTTGCGCTTTGAAAAATTGACAGGTATCTTTCTCTTGTCTTAAATAATAAGGGTGGAAAATTTGGTTGAAATCGGTCCAGTGGTTTAAGAAGAGATGTGGAACATAGCCACATACATATCCACAATGACTTTTATTTATATTAAAATAACACTTTCGTCACATAATTAGACTTATTTCAGAAAATCTTTTTTTACATATTGAATGAAATATTTTTGAAATGTTCCGAGATTTGTGAATATCATAACTGAGTATCAACTGTTAAAAGAATATTTCAAGTAAGCTTGGGTAATAATAGTGTTATTCAGCTTACTTACTTGTACATTATACTTTTATTCCCCTGTATTATAATGAAATGACTTATTTAACCATGCTTATTATTTTTTTATAGATTACATCTCTTATAAAGAAGTATAATATTGACACGAGTAATCTGTGCCAATTCCTACCTCAAGAAAAAGTAGCAGAATTTTCAAAAATGGACAAAAAGCAGCGACTTGTGAACATGATTCAAGCAGTAATTATAATTTTTGCTTTAAAATATTAATTTGACACTTATCTATTTCATTTATTTAATTTACTTAGTTATACTCATTATCTTCCCTATGATCTTTATGAGCATCTGACTTCATTTATGTTGAGCTATTTAGTAAACTTACTTAAAAGATATATTTTGATTGTTTACCTGAAGATTTTGAAAAATAAAATGGGTAAAGAAATTGTAAATCTTTTGAATTAGTGTTTTGCTACTTTCCTTTGGTTACTAATTTTTAATTGCTAACTGCTACTTTCTCACATTTAATGTGTAATTTAAGCATTGCAGTTATTTTGATAAATAATACAGTAAGTTCTAGATTATCTGGCATTCAAGTATCTGGAAAGCTCAACCAACCGGAAAAATTAGAAAATGGGTTTTTCTATAAATTTTACATCCGTGCGCCAAAATTTAGCATGCGCACGTGCCATTCCATTCACGTGGACAATTTATTTCGGGAATGCAATATCCGCCCGTACGGAGGGGGCATAGAAGGGGGAAAAAAGCAATATACAGTACTGTGACATACACAGACTTGTTTTATGAGGGAGGGGGTCAAAAGCACAAGTGAGAACCAAAAAAAAAAAAACTTCTCACCGAAAAGCGACACCTAATAATGAAATCACAAACCAAAAAAAAAAGGGGTAAAGGGACATAATCGGTTAAAAGAAAAAGCTCATGGGGGTTACTCCAGATCGGTCTCTTTCTTTTCCTTGATTTATTTAATCTCCGAATATCGCAGATGTTGATTCCGATTACGTAATATCTCGTGCGGGAGAATTGGCGGCGCACGTATTGTGCAATAATCCTTCTGATTTTTTTTTTTTTTAAAAGATAATTAGTTTTGATATTCAATCTGGGATTTGTTTTGATCACTTAAAAGAGTTTTATTATTCTTCCCGAGTAGAATATTTTTCAGTTTCGTCAGCTACTTTTATATGCTTATATTTTTACAATCTATATATTTACGATAAAAATTTGGCTACATATCATATTTTTTTTTGTCATCAATGTTAAATTAAAATCTTCATAATATGTTTTGTAAATACAATGTTATGGAAGATCCAGAAGTGTTCTTAAAAATTATATTTAATGCACATTTCAAAATGACAAAAACAAATTATTTGGCCGAAAAATTCTTAAAAAAAAAGTCTCCCCCCCCCCATTTTTCCCGTCACACTGAACTATCCAGACTTATTCGGGTATCCGGAAATTGGCGTTTCCCAAGCATGCCAGTTAGTTAAGCTTTTACTGTATTTCTAAAAAGAGAATTTTTTTATTAAGCAGATTAGAAGAATTTAGTTTAAAATGCCTTTTATCAAAAGCTGAAATTTATGTGAGAGGCACACACTTTTTTCCCCTACAAATTTATATGGCTCATGTTTTGAACATTAGAAACTGAAAAAAATAATAATAATAATAATAATTTGTATTTGTTCGGGTGTTTAATTTGTATTTTCTAAAAATCCATACTTTCTTTCCTTCCTTTTCAAAAGTAGTGTCTTAATACCAATTTTTGGTGTTTTTAATTCTTTATGTTCTAGTTATTATTGCTAAGCTTTCATTTCTGGAATAACTGAAATATCTGGCATTGTTTAAGATGAAAATATTGTATTTCTTCAAATGTCTTTGATTGATAAAAAAGAATAACTATTTAATTAACTGTCATTAAAACCTTCACTAAAACTTGCCTTATGTTTCTGTGTTGAGTACAAAATTTATATTAGTTATGGACATAACAAATATTTATCATAACAAAAAATATAGTTATCACATACAGGGTGGTCATAAATTATTGGGCTGATTTCAAAAATTTAAAAAAAAAAATTAATTATGTAACAACTGTACCATTTTTTAAAATGAGAGCACATTAATTATTTTTTTTCAGATAGGAAACGTGCCATTACAGCGGTCTAGGTTGTCGTGTATTATTGGACATCTCCCATTTTTGAGAGCCATTATCTGTGAAACTATTAAAGCTGGAAGAAAAGTAAAAGCATGTATTTGTAGGGAATTTTATGCTTTTTTGTCAAATCAATTGTAATTCGAAAACTGAATGGTTTTCAAGATATTAAAGAAACGTTAAAAAAGGAAACCAGAAAATGCGCATCGGCTTCTGCTTATCAGTAGTCATTGCATATGGAAGTCTCTCACTGTAGGAAATTTAGAATTCCGTAATGGTATGCCACCTATCTGAATTTTTTTAAAAATTTGCTCTCTCATTTAAAAGAAAAAAACACAGTTGTAACATTATTAGTTTTTTTTATTAATTTTTGAAATGGGTCCAATAATTTTATGACCACCTTGTATAGAATCAGCTGTTGGTGACTATGTGATGGAAAGGCATAGCACATGTAAATAAATACGTTTTTTAAAAATATATGTAATATTTTTAATGTAAAAACACTTTCTTCGCATTAAAAAATGTTTTTTTAATGTAAAAAAAAAGTTTCATTATAAAAAAAAAATTATATAAAATTCTATATCACACACAAAATGCTCTTATTGCTTGCAACTTTATTTTTAATTAAAATGAATATATCAGTTTCACCAAACAATTTTTAAATCTCATAGCTTTTCAACATTTACAGACTGTACCAAAAGATTTCTGAAAACTGGTGAAAGCTAATCTTTCATTTAATTTGACATTTTGATTGGCTACTCATGGGCAAAAAATAAAACGATTTAAAGTATTAATGATATTTCAATTCAATAGGAAAAATTATCTTTCTTATCTGTGGAAACAAAGTTTTTAATTAGTAGAAAATTAGCTACTTAATTAATTGCCACAAAATCTTCTTTTGTGCCATAGTATTTGTGAGCAAGATTTGAAGAAAATCTATTCAGTTGTTTGGATTTCTACAGCATGCAAACCATTTAGAAATTTTTACTTTTATTTATGTAGATTGGTGATCCAAGTTTAGTCACCTTATTTGATGAACTGAAGACTCTGAGAAACGATTTGTGTCGCTTTGAAAGAGATCTGGAAGAACTTGAAAGCAATAAGATCTCTGAAGAAAAAATGAATGAAAGACTTAAACCAGAAATTGATAAACATGAGGAGAGGCAGCAATTAAAAATTGAGCTGGATATTCTTCAGTTTAAAAGGATGGTTTGTGTAAGTATATATTTTGTATGAATAATTTGCGAGTATAATATTTTTAAAGTGCAGTAAATGATTTCTGTCTTGCCTAAATCTTACATGATTTTAATTATCTGCTTTAATTTCAAATGTATTGTGATGATTATGTTATATAATGTCCATGTTAGAATACTGAAAACTGTGTTAAGGAATCATATTTGTTTCACTATTGTAATTGTATTATAATCACTGTTTGTATCAAATTGTGATTAAGCCGAATACTCAATATTCAGCAGCCGAAAACTCACTTTTTAAAAACATTTCACTTTTGATTGTAAATAAAACATTTCTCAAATTTTAGATGTGAAAAAAGATCAATAAAATTGATTTTTTTTTATTATTTGTATATTGAAAAAAATGGTAACACCTTGATGTATTTTTATAACATCTTAGATACCTTAATCCCAATAATAAGAAATGAGAAACCCTCTTCATTTTCGGATTATTTCACAGAAATTAGTCATCATTGCAGAACATTACAATGAACAACTCAGAAGAAAATTTAGGGGATGAATTAAAATTATTAGAAGTAAATTCCTATTTTTATAAAGAACTTCTAATAGCTAGGATGAAGTGTCCACTTAATTGGTGGGGGAAAAAATGCAGAAAAATTTCCAAGATTTTTGCAAATTAAGCAAGAAAATATCTTTCAGCTCTTGCAAGCACTGTATATATTGAGCATTTTTTTTCTGAAACTGTTAATATATGTGGAACCAAACTGAATGGATTTCTTCCTGGAAAATGCTGAAAAATGATTGTTCTTGCATTATAATTTCAGGCTTTACAATGATAAATGATGTGTAACATTATTAAATACACTTACGCACTTAAAGTTGAGTAAATGTAAAGAGATTTTTCGATAATAAAATGCTCTAAAATATAATTCGTAATATTTAAATTCAGAAAGATATTGACATTCCAACTTGGTGAATTTTGGTACACTCCAAGAGAAGCTAAATGATGAGGATTCTTGCGCAAAATAATATTTTTTAAATTTGATTCTTCGAACAGTAATATTGAATTTTATGAAAATTGAATATCCTGAATACTCATATTAATTAATATATAATTTAAATAACAGTTCGGTGATTACTATTCGAAGATTCAAGTTTAAAAATATCTTTTTGTGCAAGAATCCTTTTCATTTATCTTCTCTTAGAGTGTACCGAAATTCACCAAGTTGCAATGCCTATATATTTCTGAATGCTAATGGTATGGAACTGGAATATTTATAAGTTGTCCAATATATCTGGCTCCTAAGTAATGAAGGTAAAATTACGCTGCATTTCGCACATACACAGTAAAAAATAATTTACTAAAAATACTCATATTTATGATAATATTCAAAATATTCAAATTTTTATACAATGCTTCTCTAACATATTGTCATGTATTCTAAAAGTTTCATACAATTTGGTTTATAACTCTACAAGTTATAAGCAAAAGATTTTTTAAAGAAACCTTTATATCTTCCCAACTATTTGTGCTATGTTTACGAAAATGCATTTAAATATTATGCACATCAAACATAACCATTGATGAAAGTTTCATCATATTATCAGCTTTCTTTGAAACGGGATGAGTCGAAAATTTGTTATCTTCATCACTTTCAGGTCTGTCCCCTAAATACTTTCATGATCGAATCTTCACTGTAAAATGGGAGTTCAAGCCTAATCATTACGTGTTCGAAATTCTAAGAAAATCCATGCAGATTTTCGGGAAATATTCGAAAAAAATATGCAAATTTTAAAGTGTCCACATTTTATTGGCAACCCACTGCATAAAAAATGTTCATCATTATTCACTTTTCAAGTTAAACCTTATTTGTAATAACCTCAAAGCTAAAAAGAAAATCAAATATTTTATTAAAATCATGCTTTAAAAAAAACCTTCTCAATATGAAAAAATAAACCAAATCTTTCTACTTTGGTTATCAACATTGGAAGGAAAACCCATTGCAGAATATTTGTAGTAACATTGAAAATGATTTGAATTTATTTACAAATGTAAAAAGTATTGTTGTGAAATATACCTAAATATATATTTTTTTAAAATTGGAGAAAAATTCTACAGTAACTTAATTGGTATCATAGAAAAGCTAATTTTTTAGATTTTCAGTTGGTGTAAAAATCATTTTTGTGCTGTAATATTTTCCAAAATCATCAAGGAAAAACACCAACATTTCCCTTAATTTTAATTGATTAAAATTATTTAAAAAAAGAAAAGCTCCAAGATGCTCCCTCCAAAGTTTATTTGTGCCAAAATTTTTAGCTCTAGGTCTAACAGTCTGCCCTGTAGACTGCCAACACACACATTCTTCTTGATTATTAACCTTCCAATGGGTTCATGTATGTTTGAATCTCATTTTATATCTTTTTACCTGAGCGTACTGCAAAAGCATGATTGTGGCTATTCTTGCAGCTCCTTTCGATGAATTATTAGTCATCATTTGGAATTCAAGGTGTTAATAAGACTGCGAATATGCTATTTGTATTTCAGAGATACACGCGACCTTTGCCATGAAATCACTGAAACTGACTTCTTGCTTCCTATATTTAATTTATTGTTTTTTTTTACTTATTTACATATTTTCTTTGTAGTTTTATATTACAAATGTAAATATTTCAGTTGAAATATTGGCAATTTTGTTTATTTTATTTTAACGTCATTCAGCTAATTCTTTGGTCATTTTATATTGTTTTATGTTTACATTGTGTCCATTCCTTTTTTAATAAAATTGTCTAAAATACTTGTACTTGTTAGCCCTTACTCAATTACAACCTTATTTTAATAATTAACCTCGCTTAAAAATTGATATTTTACAATATTTTATCTAGGAAATATGTGAGACCTTTCATGTTAATATTTTGGGCATGCCTGCTGTATATAGTTCTTAATTTATATAGTTTTTTAAAACCTTTTTCAGCATTATTCAGTGTTACAAGACAGTGTAAAGAAAAAGGAAGCTGAAAGGAAGCAACTAAATCTGGAAGTTTTAAAGATGGAGGAGACATCCAATAAGTTGAAAGATGAAAAGAGACGTTATTCATCTGAGTTATCTAATTACCTAACCAAAGTTAATGAACTGGTTTGTATTTAAATATTTTTTAAGAACTTTTTTTCCTGTTTTATTTGTCATCCTAAAGTGCTGTTTCTAATATTTTTTACTTCACTTTTCAAGTTCTTAAAAGATTTGTATCAAATCTTTAATCTTTTAACTTAATTCTTTTTCATAAAAAGAGGCAATTCTTATGTTAGTCTGCTTACCTTTAGAAAATAGTTTTTATTTCAATCATGGGCTCTACATGTCTCAATTTTTGTGAACTGTTAAAATGTTTCACTAACAGCTCTTTGAATTGCTCAGTTTGATTATTTTATTGATTTAATCACACTGAATCAGGAAGAAAGTTGAAAGGAGTAACAGACATTTATTTCTTCCTTCAAATTCTATTAAAATTTTAGTGAAGAATTTGGCTTGATTTATCACTTTCAAAGCTACTGGATCTGTGGGTGTCCTAACTGACTAATGATGTGGTAAATGTAAATATTATATTTTCTTGAGGCTTAGATTTATAAAGTTGTGGGAATTAGAAAATTTCATCTAAAATCTGGAAAATATTCAAAAGATGCAATTAAGATTATCTGCCCTTGTTTTTAATGTGATGGTCGCATTGTAATAAAAAAAAAAAACATTACTTTTTATAATTATGTATCGTCTTTAATGAAACCAAACCCATAAAAATGTGAAAACCAATTATAAAATATATAAATTTTCCTAACCAGTAGTCTCGGCCTAATTTTTTTAGCCTTGACCTAGCTTTCATAGTAAGAGGTTTTTTTTTTAAAAAAAAAAAATTTAGAACTATCTTCCATTAGTAAAATGGGATTTCCTTCATGATGCCTAGCCTGCTTGAGTACAAAATAATTAAGTGGAATAAAAAAGTTACTGCAAAAACTTTATTAACGAATCAGCATAATTGATTTAATTCCTTTATCAAAATGTACTCCCATGGTTAAAAAACACTTGCTTCTATCATTTAATACTTCATAAAATAACTTTTCTCTGATTCTTCAATAACGATTTAAGAATAAAGTGTTTTTGTTCTTTTTAAAAGGAATGATTTAGTTAATTTTAAATCTTAATATTTTTTTTGCGATTAAATATTTTAGCAAATAAAGCTTTTATGAGGAAAACCTTAATGCACAGAGCTTTCTCACACAATTTTTTCTAAAATATTGTTTTTAGAAAATTAAGTATACAGTAAAACATTCTTTATACTACAAAGTTTATATGCCACAATCTAATTAGCTACAAGAAATCAATTTACTTGTGATGCTTGATGTAAAAATATTTCTTACAAATAATAGTTACTTAAAATATCATAAAAAATATGAATGTTTGAAAATAGATTGCATTTCTGTTATTCAATATAACTGATAACCACTTTAAAATAATATCGTAAAAGAGAATAAACATAAGTGGAAAAAATGGTTTATTCCTTAAAAGAGTTTTTAATAGTAGTAAATAGTTTACTGAGGCTGTAAGTCTTCAAATTAAGTGACTTAGGATTTAATGCATGGGATTTGACAAATGTTCTTCAACTTTTTTAATCTTCTTTCTAATACATAGTTATAAGGATATTTTTGTTACTGAAATGGTATACATATTCAGTATTTTGCATATGCTTAATAGAGTGTAGTTTCATATAGCACAGCATAGCATTGTTATTTTTTTAAAACACATTTTTTTTATATTTCTGGCAGTGGTGTTGCAAGGGTAAGTGCCTCCTAGTCCAAACTATTTTTTTGTTACTCCTCCCTGCCATTATATTTGGCATTATAACAGGTAATAAATATAGTGTTTAATATTAAAAATAATAAGAAATTAATATAAAAATAAATATAAAACTGCTAAACACTCTAGGACTTTCCAAATGGTGCACCAGTAAAGACTTCACTTTACAATCGCCAGTTGCATTACCAGATATCAGAAGAGTTAGACTGTCTTTCAAAGGCTTATGTCCTGGCAGCCTCCTGTGTAGTGAACATCCTCTTTGGCATTTTCTTCCAAAAGAGAATTTTCATCACAGTTGAAGATTTGTGGGGGAGGAATCCTTCAGCCTCTGAAAAACGTGAACTGAGAACCAAACAATGTTGTTTGGCGCAGCTTGGCCAGATATGGCCGTTGTGCCATAAAAATTCTCTCACTCACTTACCCCCATCAGCCTCTATGTAAACTTTGTTGGATTTCAACACAAATTTTTTGGCCCCAACTTGTCCGAATTTTCGCCTTTGCCATTTGTTATCGCAAAATTTGCAGCGAGATCACGTAGGCACGCCAATGAAATACGAGGCAGATGACGAAAACGAAGACAAATTTATTTGCAGAAAAAATCGCCAATAACTGAAATTAATGAAAAATGACATTTTACTGCATTTGTAATATTTTGTAGCAACTGTCATTTTATATTTGTATCATTATAATAAATATATTTGTTAGAGACCTGAATTTAAAGACAGATGTTATGATGAGAATGAGTTATCACAAATGCAGAAGAAATTATATAAATACTTTTTTTCAGTATCGTTTAATATTCTGAGTTGTATTACTCAAAGGCAATGATAAATTACCAATTGTTTATTTTATGATGTACTTTCTTTTTTTAGATTTTTTGTTTAACATTACTGTAATTTTTTTTATTGAGAATGGCATTTTCAAAAATTAAAACATATTCTCATTTTTGAGAATATATTTTTTAAAAAAATGTCTAATAAGTTAAGATTTTTGTAACTGTAGAATCTGGATTTCTGAATTTTTATTTAATTTTTGACCAAGAAAAAGAGTTGGAAAAAATTAAGAGATTAGAACTTCTTGTCTAAAACATCATAGTATGGTTATGTTTTAGGCTTGATTCATCTGTCTTTATATTTTTAGAAATTTACTCTTTCAAGGGGAGGGCATGACGGGAAATTCAGTTCCAAGCAATTCAGCGTGAATAGCTTGGTCAGTATAGTACTCGCATGCAAACATTTTGCCCAGAGTTCGATTCAGCATCTGCTTTTTTTTTTTTTTTCAAAATATTTTTTGAAATTAATATTTAATTGAATTAAAATTTTATAAACAGCTTTTATTAAAATATTAATCATTTTTAAGCATTAAATAATTTTTTATTCATATGATACATGAATTATAGTCATAATTTAATTTTTAAACAGTTAAATCATCATTAAAACAAATTTAATGGTGTTAAATAATAAGTATAATTACTATTATCATTATATGTCATTAAAATTTTTGAAGGTTTCCATTAAAGTGTAATTACAAAATTTCCGTTCTGTCTTTATGGAACTGGTTTTAATTGGGAAAGAATGTATTGATAATTATTTAACTGTTTAAAAAATTAAAGTTTACCTGTAATGCAAGTTTAATATAAATAAACAGTTGTTTTTCGATCAAATCATTAATATTTTAAGTTAAATATTTATAAATTGTTAATTTGAAATTATTAATTTCAAAAATTTTTTACAAAAAAGAAAAAATATTAATTTATAAATATAACTTTAATGATGATAAAAATAACTAATAATAGTTGCTGTCATTAGATAACATTAGTTGCTCTCCCCATGAAAAAATTCATGATAATTTTTTTCATTTGTAAATTTTTGAAATTTTCCCACGTTTATTATTTTTTATTTACATACAAGAACCAGATTAATAATTCTTATAAAAACATTAGAAACAAAAAATATTTTGACATATTGCATAATTAATAAATAGAGTATGTTTCTTTTAAAGATCTGTTGGGAAATAAACTTCAAATTTTGGACCATCTTTCTCTGTATTCAAAAGATTAACGGCTGCTCTTTCTTTCTCGACCAAAACAGGTTCTGTAAAGCTAGAACAGAAGTTTTGTAATTACTTTAATGGAATCATTCAAAAGTTTTAATGACATAATGAATGGAAACAGCAATTATACTTATTATTTAACACTATTAAACTTCTTTTTATTATTATTTAACTGTTTAAAAATTAAATTATGAATATAATTCATATATCATATGAATAAAAAATTATTTAATGTTTAAAAATGATTAATATTTTAATAAAAAATGTTTATAAAATTTTAATTTAGTTAAATATAAATTTCAAAAAATATTTTGAAAAAAAAAAGTTGATGCTGGATTGAATCCTGGACAAAATGTTTGCATGTGAATACTATACTGAGGGCTATTTTCTCCGAATTGGCTGGCCATTGTGCTTTAACATTTTAATGGATGAATACCTTAAAGGTATATTATTAATGTACCAAGTCTTATGCTGAATTGAATTTCCCAAATTGTGCCCTCCCTTTTTTAGTTATGGCAACAATGACACTTAAAAAATGTATTTAATTATGCAGTAACTAAAACAATGAAAAGTATTGTTGTGAAATATGGCTTAAAAATATTTTTTTTAAAAATTTAGTAAAATTAGACAAAAAAAAAAATTGTACTGTAATAAATTTGGTATCCCTAAAAAGCTAATTTTTTTGCATTTTAAATTGTTGTAAAAATGGTTTTTATACGATAATATGCTCTGAAGTTGTTGAGGAAAAATGATACAATTTAGACTTTTAATTAGAAATCTAGTTAAAATTTGTTAAAATCCTTTCTTAATGAGAATCTACTACCCAAGAAGTAAACTACCTGCCAAATTTGGTAGCTCTCAGTCTAACAGTCTGCCCTGTAGAGCACTTTGAATTATTTTTGCGGTATGCATGTTAGAATGTACGGATAATATGCCAGCCTATAAACATTATGTTAATTGTGTTTCACCAGATTCCCCACAGTTTATGAGCTGTGAGTATACAATTTTTTATATAACAATGTATGAATGGCATATGGTTGTATAGACACAAACCCAAGTGATAACATAATTTAAAACTTCTCTTTAAAGTACTTTTTCTAAAGACTGCTTAAAAGTATGACCACCAGTAATGATACAATCTTGTAAGTATTGATACAAATTTTTGAAAAATTTTTGTAGTATTTTTAATTATTGATATATTTATAAATTTTTAATAATGATGCATGAATATATACAGGGATGAGATTCTTCCACTTTTGTGTTATTTTGGAGAAATTCAGTTTTTTTTTTTTTTTTTTTTAAATCTTTTTTTTTTTTCTCTCAAAATTCCGGGTTTTTTCCCCCTCCGAATTTCCGATTTTTCCCCCATGCATAAATTTCCTTTTTCTTCCGAAAATCCGCTTTTACACAAAGAAAAGAAACCTTCCTATCTTACATTTTCGAAAGAAAATTCTGGGAAAATATGCTCAACAGTGCGGCTTAACTCCACAGGCTAGGAAACTAGCCGATTCATCTTCTACTGACGAATCAACATTATATCAGCAAGTTCTACAAGGATGAACATTCCAACATTCAGTGCCATTCAAAGTATTAAGTACCACCTTTTTGCAGAAAACAAAACTTCTGTGGCATATTTTGCAAATAGAAAAAAAAAAAAAAAAATTGCATGAAAATGTTGGAAAAAAATTAGTTGAAAACTTAAGGTTATCTTGTAGGGCATACCAAGATGAAGAAATAATAATAAAAAAAAACGGAACAAAAACAAATAAATGAACTACAAAAAAAAAAAGAAAAACTCCTTTGGTATCAGGGACATGGGGCGGCATTCTGTCAAAAGAGGCAGCTAAAAAGTTTTGTGCAATTGCAGCAAAAACGAGGAGAATAAGACATAAAAAAAATCTTCTCAAAATAAAAAACAAAACAGATGATTTACCTAGACTTTCTAGAGATAATGTAGTGCTGCTACTTTTGCGAAAATGTATAAAAATAAAAGAAATAAAACAGAATTCAGTATATGATACATTATTATAATTTATAAAGAGCTAATACACTTTACACCATTGCAGGAAGCAAAAGAAATTATTTGTCCTTATTTTTATTTATTTTTTGAGCTAACTTTTATCAAAAGGCTATTAAATATAATTCTTCTCGGACTTCTGTTGGGTAAATGTTGCATCTCAGTTATGTACAGGTGGTAAATATGTTTTAAAGTCTAATTTTGTATTTGAAGATGCCCCTGATGATGTGTTAAATTTGTTTGTTAACTTTTAATGTGAATGATTTAAAATAATTCAATATTATTTTTCTTATTTATATGTACTGAATTATAATTAAGTTATTAATTATTATAGTGTAATATTTTCATCATGTTGCACGTTTTGATGTTTTACTTCTTTCGCGTATAAATTATGGTACAATTTTTTTGCTCACGTATGATTTCAGTCTTTTTTCTTTTTTGCCAATCTCATCCCTGATTAATAGAACGCTAGGCTGAGGAGGGCATTAAAACGTAAATTTTTCAGGCAGGATTGTTTTTAGTAATTTTCCATTTGATTTTCACAACATGTAATAATTAATATAGCATTGGTTTAATATAGCCCTGGTTTAGAGCATTATGGAGTTAGTGAGTTTTATGTGACTACTAGCTGCCTTCGGTGACCAGCTTGTTCGCCAGAATATAGTTTCAATTGAACTTTGAATAATTTTATATTCATGTTTCTCTTAACAGTGTAAGTAGATTGTAGTAGATATTTAATCCATGATCTTTTAGTGGTCTTGCACCTGTTCTCTTCATTGTCAACATAAATGTTCCTAATTGAGTCAACTGTAATGTAATATCTAATTAATTGCAAGTTGTAAGCTCCATCTTCACTTTTTTATTCCTCTAACAAAATATACTTTTGATTTCAACATTAAAATGGCACAACACATTTTATGGCCAGAGGCATGTTTGCTGAATTAAAGCATGCTGAAAAAAGAATGAAAACATGGTAGCCATAATCATTCAGCTTACTGGATATACCTAATACCTCAGAGAACTTGATTTACAGATTCCACAAAAAATTTGATGAAATAAAATATGAAAGCAAAATGTATTAGGATATTATCTTAGCTTTCAAAAATGAAAGAGAAACACGCAATTAAATATTTGTTTAAACAATGAAAACGGTTTGAAATGCATTGCAACAATGAAAAGTATTGTAAATTATGCCAAAAAATATTTTTATAAGGTTATTAAAATTATAGGAAAAAAATTGTACAGCAACTTAATTGATAGATTTGAAAAGGTAATTTTTTGCACTTTCAGATGGCGTAAAAATTATTTTTGTGATGTAATATTTTCGGAAGTTATTAAGGAAAAACACCAAAATTTCAATTAATTTTTAATTAATTAAAATTTCAAAAAAATGACTCCGAGGTGCTCGTTCCCACCCTCCAAAGAATGTTCGTGCCAAATTTCGTAGCTCTAGGTCCAGCGGTATTTCCTGTAGTGCGCCAACACACACAGACATTCTATTTATTATTAGTAGAGATAGAGCATCAATTGGAGATGAAGCTGTAGTATATATCTGCAAGTAAGAATGGGTTTGAGCTTAGTGTGTTTCTTGCAATCAGTTCATCTGACTCCGACCCAGATTTCTCTCCTTCACCAAGACCTCAGACTTACGGACTAAGACCTTCTAGAGGTTCAATACCTAGGACCCTAATCAGTCCTCCTACAAGTATATAGATGCAGTGAACTTTTGGGACCTGTCTTAAAATTGTTTTTGCTTCGCGAATCTTTCTTTTTATATGTAAACACACATTTTGCATCGTTTTTATAATTTCCACGTTTTTCGTCGATGTTAAAACACTGTATGCAACCCTTTTTTTCCCTCTTTTTTTTGTTCAATAAAGTTTTTACGCACACTCATCCAAACTGCAAACCGGAGATTTTTCTATCTCTAGAGTCAGGGATGTGTCATAGTGTAAAGTGTGTGTTTCTTCCAGGATCACTTCATCCCGGTTGCACTTCGCTGAAACTTGGTGTACATGTTCCTCATTGATTGACTAAAACACTGTAGAGATAAATCCACACCAACCTGGAGGAGGATGGGGCTCAGTCGTTTAACCCATTAATACCTAGCGTCCCTTTTTAGGGACCTTCTTAAAATGCACCAAAAAATTGTAGGAATTATATTTCAACACACATTTTACGAAGAGGTGTCTTTTAAGTATTTGTTTCTTCTGTATTCAGTTGATGGCAGGTTCGGTTGTTAATGTGCCCTTTTTATTATCAAGTCAAACTCAAAGGTAACTTTTGCAATGTCAAAAAGGAAAGGGTACATTTGTTCAATTATTTAGCGATTGATTTACTTGCATTTAACGAATATAGCAGTAAATACAATTGTAATAATATGCTTTTCTTCTGGAATTTCACGTTTCACGTTATTTTAGATTTTGAAGTATTTTTTTGCATTAATAGGATTTTGCCTATGCATATATGAATGATACATGGAATGAGCATATCTTAGCATTATCTAAAAGTACAGATCTGAAACCAAGATTTATTTGATATTTCAGAAAAGGTTGATTTTTCAGTGGTGTAATAGCTGAAAAATCATCAAATAATAATATACTTGTTTATTAAATATCATAAAATATTTTTTTCTCTTGCTTTAGAAAACAGAAGTTTCCAGCCGCATGAAAAATCTAACTAAATACTATGGAAATTTAGGAAAATGTCATGAAGAGGTATCGTATTTATTATTATTTTATTGTAATGCTTAGGTACTCTGATGTCCAAAATTAAAGTTTCTAACAAATATCTTGCCGTTATTCAACTAGCTATCACTAACATTTTAAAAATTCATGACGCATATAATCCAAAGAATGGTAATTAATGGAATTAAGTCCTAGTGTCTGTTAAATAATAAATAAGGTATGTTTTTAATTAAAAATTAAATGTGATTGTCTTTCTCATTTGAGAATTTTTTCTGAAGAATTGTGCCGCTACCAAGAAAAATTAACTACTGGTCATTTCAATATCCCGAGACTAGCACTTTTGGATGATTTTACTCCGGAAAGGTGTGAGAGGCAATGAGTGAGATGAGCGCATTTCTGAAGTTCTTTGTTAGATCATGCTAAGTAAAATTAAAGCATCTCCCCTTCCATTTTTCACTTTCCCTCTATTTTGGTAAAAAGAACTCCACTTGCGCTAAAGCGTGGAGGGTTTCAGAATCCAAGAACGTAGAATAGACTAATTTACTACTGTTAAAATGAGTTCTCAGAATCTTTTATATAATAGACTGAGAGTAGAGACACATCAGTAAGCTTGAAATAGACAATTTGAAACTGGACATCACTTAGCTAGAACTGGATAGCTAAAAATGTCTTGAATGTTAGTATCCATTTTATAAAATCAATTCCAAACTACAGGCATCAACATTGTGAAGTTCAGCCAAGAACCACAATCCCTGCAGTGGATTGATCCATAGCATTTAATACATGATGCTGTATAAGGATGGAGGCTTGTGAACTCTCATAAAGGCAAACCTTGTGCTTGGAACAGCAACTTCCAGGCAAATTATATACTAATACTAGCAGAGAAGAGCCTTTACACTTGTTTGTTTTCCATTCGGCATCTTGGGCCATAAGAATAAAATAGGATCCTGTAGGAGGCAGGGTTGCTTCGCCACCTGGAAATCCGTGGAAAAGTCAGGAAATTCGAAAAATCTGGGAATTTCATTTTCCACCCAAAAATCTGGGAAAGTCGTGGAAAATTTTGCGGCAATTGCCAAAAAAGTTATTTTTCTCTAAATTTATGTTAAATATAAATTAAGATTTAAACATTTTAAATTTAATTTGTATTTTTATGTTTACATTAATAACGCTTTCATCAGAGAAATCTTTCTTTCTGTATTTTAAGCTAGATTTTGAAGTAGCTTTACTCGAGACACTTTATATATATATATTGGAGGGGGAGAGGATTCCTCTTCCTTCACTACTACAACTTCAAATATTTCATATATATATATATGTCATCTTCATATGTTTTAGATATTTTCACATAAGCTCAGAATTATTCATGAAATTAATATGAGATTTCTTGCATATTTATTTTTGTAAAAGTAAAATTAAGAGAATTTTGTTATGCAGTTGTTAAAAAGAAAGGTAACTTACTATACAAAAATGTTATAGTTTTTATTGGTTTTGAAAAAACTTGATTTGAAAGAAGATTTCGGAGGGGAATCAAAAGTGGAATTTTTAGTTACTCTCATCTGTAATTAGATAAGTTCAATGTTTTCAACTGATATAATCTTATTTTACCTTCACTGCAACCAATACGTATTAACATGCTTGATTGGGATTTTCTTGAATATTCCTGGAAAAGTCAGGGAATTTGATTCTCCTCCTTGAGTAGCATCCCTGTGGAGAGGAGTGTGCCTCTCTCACAAAAGCAAAAACCACCAGTGGGGGAGTCAGTCTGGAGAAATCTGGGTCAGGGGTCCCATTTTGAAAGCAGCATGAGGAGGAGGCGCATTAGCCTAGGGATCAGGTTGCCTGTAGGTGATGGGTTTGCGGTTGGTGCGGTTCCACCTTTGAATGACCCACCTAAATTGATGGGCCTAAAAATTAGTATGGTCTGGTCAAGAAGCCCTCTTTTCGTGAATATGTCCAGCTTTAGTTAATTTATACTATTGGGCATGTGTGCACAAAACGTCAATGCAATAAACCAGCTGTTATTCAGCATATTGCATGTTTTGTGTCCATAACCTGTAACGAGAAAATAATGTAACATATGTAAAGCAATAAATTTTTCTAAATAAATATTACCTTTTTGTTCAGGGAAATATTGACAAACATCTCAATTTATCATTTCTCTGCCAGCTCAGTTTTAGTTAATTCATCGCTGAGCTATTGATTGATAGCTCTTGCAAAAAATCTATACTTTCAAATATTTTCTAAAATTATGAAGTTTCAGTTATTTGTTTTAATGTTTTACCAGTGTGTACTGATTATTGAAAAATTTTACTAGGCATAGGATAATAGTTTTTGTATCCCATCATAGTAACTTTTTATTGTGTTTTCTTTTGATGCTTTAAGCAAGTTTTTTTAAATGTTATATCCTTAGTATATGTTATTTATGCAGATAGAGATTAGAGATTTAGATATTGTTACTTTCTGTTATAATTTTTATCAGCTTCAGATTGATTTCTATTTCAGTCAGTTGTTTTAATTTTGTAATTTATTTTTATTTGTGATTTATTATTAACTAATTTGCAGATTGACAATGCCAAAATTAATTTTGAAAACAGAATGTTAGAAAAGCAGGAACAAACAGCCAAGTTAGTTCAAATCTACTTTTATTTTTCCACTCTTTATTTATTCATTTTTTTTTACTTATTCTGTTTCAAAGGTTTCTATTGAGATATGCTAATTTACATATTAAAATAGTCTAGTCATGTTTCAATTCATTTGCATTTCTGAAATTTATTAAAAATCTTGTCTTTAGTATGATGATCTCCTTCCTTGTTATTTTAGGACTGTATGAAGTGAAATAATGTTAAATTACTGTAGCGAAAATTCTTAAGCTTTTTATCGCAATAAATATTTAGATGTTTGAAATGTGTTTGTTTCCCAAAACATGCAGGTGTTTGTATATAGCATTGGAAGTAATATTTTCACTTTAGGGGATAACAGAGACTGAAATAGCTAATTGGTGCTAAAATATAACTTTTTTTTTTTTAAAATAAGGCTTTACTGAATATTTTCATGTATTATGCTTGTATATAGAATAAATTGCATATGATTGATAAACTGCTTTTTATCACACAGAATTGATTATAGTTTTTTCCCATTCTTAAAACTAGATTAACTGCATTAAGCAGGCAGATTGAAGGCTTAAAGGACATTCTATCACTGAAAAAAGATGATATGCGAGCATTAAAAGTGAGTTATTTGTTATAATGTATATTCTCATGATTAACACTTGGAATTTGAGAATGCTGAAATTACTGTTTGTTAATTCCTAATTTAATTTGATATATGATCTCTAAATTCCCTTTATTGCAATTCTCCATATAAGATATATTAATGGTTTTGGCTAAATAACTGTTACTTCCAATCCACATTTTGAAGTGAAAACTGTTGGTCTAATTCTACATGTGGTTCAAGGCATGCATAGTAGAATATTTGTGAAAGAAGGAATAGTTGATAACTGCTGCTAGATAATCCAAAAAAAATGAAATTTTAGATTTTGGAATTCATAAATTGAGTTTTTCATCCATAAAGAATATGTATTGTAAATAAAAAAAATGCTATCAAACCCAAAGATTCGAGTACAGGGGTCCTTTTTTTGGAAGATGAAAAGTAAGGATGTAATGAATAGTGATATAGCCGAATAGTCGGCCAAATTTCAGGCTAAATACCGAATATTCGGCAGCCGAATACCAAATTTTAAAAAAACATTACAATATCTGATTGTAAATTAAATACTTTTCAAATTTTAAATGAAATAATTAAGACTAGATAAAATTGATTTTTTATTATTTGTATATATAAAAAAATGTTAATGCTTTTATGTATATTTGTAATATTTTAAATACCTTAATTCCAATAATAAGAAATAAAAAACCCTCATCATTTTGGGATTTCTTCAAAGAAATAATAATAACCATAATTGCAGAATAGATACAGCACAGAAGAAAATTGAATGGATAAATTAAAATTACTAGAAATAAATTCCTATTTTGGTAAAGAATTTCTAATAGGTAAGATGGATTGTTCACTTAATTAGTGGGGAAAAAATGCAGAAAAATTTCCAAGATTTGCAAATTTAGCAAGAAAATGTTTTTTAGCACCTGAAAGCATTATAGTGACCATTTATTTTCTGAAGCTGGTAAAATATATCAAACCATATGGAACAGACTTCTTTTATTGATATGCAACATTATTAAATACACTTCTGTACTATGCAGCTTAAAATTAGATAAATATACCGGAATGTAATTTTGCAATAATCTTTGTTAAATGTATTTAAAACATTTTATCCTGAATTTATTCTGCTGAATACCTGTGTAGCATTCGGCCAGACCGAATATCCGGGGAAGGGCAGAATAGACCTAATACTGAATATTCGTTACATCCCTAGTTGGTATTATATGTCTATGAAATCAAACGGAGCATACTTCCTTCAGGAAATTCTGAAAAAATATTGTTCTTGCATCATAATTTCAGGCTTTGCTATGATAAATTATATGTAACTTTATTAAATATACCTATGCACTATGCAACTGATATTCAGTACTGTAATATTCTTTGTTAAATGTGTATTTAAAAGCACATCTAAAAAATTATTATCCTGAATATATTCGGCAAAAGGGCTGAATACCGAATATTCTTTACATCCCTAATGAAAAGTTTGTAAAGTAACAAATGCTTTCTTTGACATAAACCACTTGAAGCTTAAATCTCAAATAATGGACTGGTGACATTCATCGTTTATACATGGAACTTCAGTCACCATATTAGTTCTCTGCTTCAAAACCAGTTGATTTTGATTTGGTTTGACTGCCTATATGATTAATTTTTACTACAATTGTATTTGGGGTAAAGAGATAACTTCAAAAGCCATCCCCATTTCTGGATAAACACTTTCTGCAGCCGTAATTAGACATTCCTCTCTTTCTTAAAGGTTTTTGAGTGTTTAGTGAATTCAAATCAACAATTTATTTCCTCATTGCATCTATCAATGGTGATCCATAATAATTTTTTTTTTCTGAGTAAACGACAGATGCTTCATGATCTTCTGTTGTGATGTCGTGGGCTAACTGCAGAGGAAGTTCTGTGGCCTTCTTTATGAAGGTCGTGGTTCCATGCACTTTTGGTTATCATGGGAATTTAAATAAATGTTTACAGCTCTTTCTATCTTGGAACAGCACCAAATTATTAAAAGTTATTTTAGCACTCGACTTAAAATTATTTATACTTTTATGTCATATATATATATGTGTGTATGTGTATGCCTTGTTAATGCAAAAACATAAGCTAAGTTTTTTTCCTCTTTTATTTGCTTGATGGAAGCCATGATGGCCTAGTGGTAAGGTCTTGTTTTCAGGGCTGGAGGGTTCCAAGTTTGAAACTCGATTCCACTGAAGACCCACCATGTATGTGGTCCTGTAGCATTTTAAATCATATGTAGGGGGTAAAACATCCTTCTGCTGGTTGGTGCGGAAGTTTGGAGAGGGGGTGCCAGCTCAGGTGTCATAAGCTGTCCGTAGTTCAAAATTATGAGGTTCATCCCAAAATAGACCTTGTGTTGTTTTAAAATGGTATGCTAATGTAATTAATTATTTGCTGGATGTTGGAAGTCTAAAAATCCTTAATAGCTGGGTTTTTTTACTTTGTTTCATATATCATCAGTGATATTTTTGATGCAATAATTTTAAGTAACTGTTGTTTTTCTTTTTACAGGAAAAATTGATGGAAAATATAAAGAAATATGAAAGTGTTCACCAACAATTATCTTGTTGTGATTCTGATTTAGAAAGAGTCAATTTAGACAAGAATGCATTGGAGTATAGAAAAAAATGTATGTTTATGTTTAATTTTATTATGAGAATAATTTTTATTTATACTGTAAGTTCGATTTGGATTAAGTGTGTTAGTTGTGTATTTTATGTCCAATTTATTTTCTTAGCAAGAAAGTAAAAAACAAGAATGTTCAACAGAGTAGTTTTTAACAGTTAATTACTTTTTGTTTGTCTACTAATGAATTCAATTCATGAGAGGATGTGCTTTGACAATTTGTTTCTTTCTGAGATTGTTTTAAAAAAGGAAGTCAATTTGTAATTGCTTTTGCTATCAATTTAGTCGAGATATTTATTAGAAGGCTCTGTGTGTTTTTATATATCAGTCTAAGCACATACACACACAGCCTTCTTATAGTTCTTGGTTGGTGACTGAACAAATTTATTTATTTGCAAGGGTTTTTAAAATAATCAGTTTAATAAATTTCATATCTTTTTTAAACCTAGTTATATAGAAAGTTGATAGAGCTTTTCATTTGTTACATATTTGAAATTTACCAATATCTTTTTTGAAATAGTAGTTTTGATTAGAATTATGTATTCTTCTCAATGTTATTTACATTTCTCATGGGAAAATAATCTAAATTTTTAATTGTGACATCATGGTTTTGAAAAGTGTCTCTCCTCTTCTGTTATCTATCTAGTATTCAGATAATGCATCTTTGAATAATAAATTATTGCTTGTGCTTTATAATTTTACAAATCTACTCTTTCCCTGAATATTTTGCAACATCGAAATTTTTATTGTGAGGTATGCCTGTTGTAGTACTTATTTCAAAGGAGATGTGATATTGTCTTGATCATTGTTACATAATAAAGGCAATTTTCATGCTTACACTTAATTCATATTGATGTTTTTGATTCCTGTAAAGTTAGGAATGGACTTAACCCTTAAAGGCTCAATTTAAAAAAAAAAATGATTTTAAAATGTTTTTTAATTTTCATTTCTTGAATAAAACACGAGAAAAATACTTTTAAAAAAATCCTATTTTATTTTAAGTATGGTTTATGGCTAAAAAATAGTTTGAAACCACCGGCAAGACTGGGCTTTCATTTTAAAAAAATCACCTTGATAAAATTCTGTAATATCAAACAAGATAATTTTTAAGAGCTAGTAATATGGACAAGGAATTTCTTTAAAATTAAAAAAAAAAAAAAAAAAAAAAAATTCTCAAGCGTACAAACAAAGCTAAAAAGAGGCAGCCTCAAGTGAAAATCATCAATTTAATTAATGTTTTTTTATCAGCACTTGGGTTGCCATCTTTAAGTTGTAAATTGATTTAATAACATCTTCAGCATGTATTCTATTGGAATCAACAGGCATTAGAGCTTCAGTTTTATTCTCATGAATTTTAGAGTCCAAAATTGGCAATGTTGCTTAAAGGCAACAATGGGCATTTAAGAGTTAATTAGAATTTTCATGCTTTGTATTTTATTAAAAACAGTTGGCCAGTTTGTTTTATAAAACAATAATTTTCTTAAGCAACCAATCCAATGCTTTTGATTTATATTTATTAAATATTTTGCTATTTTATAATGTATTTTATTAACTTTATCATTAATTTATCAGTTAAACAGGAGGAAATATATAGGATATCTAATGAAGAGGATAAAAAGTATGAAGTGTTACGTCAGAAGTATCCAGATACGTATACAGCTTTGAAGTGGCTACAACAAAATGAAAGCTCTTTTAGGGCATGCATTTCTCCTCCACCATTAGTATCTGTGAGTATTACTGCTTTAAGTCCTTTTTAAAGTATTTTGTTTTAGGAAATGCTTTTCACCTACTAAGTAATCAATCTGGCTTTTTTCATGTTTTGTTCAAAAGCAGATAATTCATATTTATATTTTCTTAAAATTCCAGGAATGAAATATTCTTAAGATTTCAGAGATTTGATTTATTTCATTATTATTGTTATAATTTTTATTATTATTATTTGCTTTAGGGAAGAATTGAAATGACAAGAAACTTCAAATCTGTATGAATTGATCTCATACATGTAACAGTGTGTGTGTTGTAATATTTTATAATATGTTATATATTTAATAATCAAAGCACAACGCAATCACACAGTAAAATACTTGTGTTTGGTAATTTGTTTATTCCAGAAAGCAACTTCTTTTCTGACTGTATATATGTTCAGTAATTAATATGTTTAAAAATTTTTTTTCATTTATCAGTGTCATTTTGTCTGGAGAACATTTAGGTGTATTTGATGATGGTTCTATCTTAATATAAATAAGTCATTGTGGGTATGCGGCTATGTATGTGTGTGTGTTCCACATCTCCTTCTAAACTACTGCAGCAATTTCAACCAAACTTTGCACACTTATTATTTAAGACGAGAGGAAGATTCTTTTCAACTTTTCGAAGTCCTAAAGTTAATTAAACAGTCAGTTAATTAGAAATTGACCGAAACCGTTTTTCTGTATTAACTTCAGAGCAAATTTACCCCCCCCCCCCAAAAAAAAAAGAAATTTTTATACCATCTGTGAAATGTTCCCCTCAACTTTTATTAACTTTTTTCAAAATTTAATAAATTATTACAGCAGATGAATTCTTAAATAAAGCAAATTTAATGATACTTCGTTGCTAGGCAACGGTGAGATTTTGAACAATTTTCTTTTTATTTCTATAAGTATTTTAAAAAGAAATGAAAGATCACTGTCAACTTTAAAAGACCCAAAAGTTAATTAATTTTTTTTAAATTAAAAATTAGGTAAGATTTTGCGTTTTTTTGGTGGTATATTTCGAAAGTGTTATGTTACAATAACTATTTTTATATTATATTAAAGTTTAAAAAATATATTTTCAGTGACACAAATTTCATTTGCGTTCAAAATTGTTGCTCTCATTTCAGTAATTTAAAAAAAAAATCAATTTTGTATAAAATTCACAATTTGTATCAATGTGTTTTTTATTGTTAAAGAACAAGAATACGTATGAAGAGCTGTTGCTGTAACATATAAATAAAATTTTGGAAGAATACTAAAGAAAAGTTTAAAAGCAGGCGATTCATAATTTATATCGGGAACAACTATTGATCTGGTTTATTTTGACACTTTTTATTAATATAAATTTAACTATTTAATTAATTCACCCAAAACATTTGTCAAAATCCTTCTTGTACTTCACTATTTATGAACGAAATTTGAAGTAAAAACGTTTCAGACAATAAAGGAATTTTTGTATTAATAATTTTTTGTACAAAAATAGTTTTTTCATTAAAAATATTACACCTAAAAGTGTTTTAATCCCGAGCAATGCCGGGCATAGCAGCTAGTATTGTGCAATTGTGCATTAACCCTATGTGCACCAAGGGGTTGCACATAACACCATACACCATGGGAGGGTTAAAAATGTCCACCACATAAACAGACATGACACATTTCCGCGGAAACGCGGATTTCAGCTTTTTTGGCATCCAATTTTATCATTCTTAATTTTCTTTTATATAATAATTCTGCAATATTTTTAATATCTCAAGCACTTTTTGTATGAATGTATTTATTTTATTGTTCAATTAATCATACTTGTTTTACTTTTCAGTATTTATGTTTGGCACGATTTATTATGTATGAAGTTCAGCTTTTTTTGTTCGAAGCCTGTGTCATGTCTGCATAAATTGTTATTTTCTGTCTGAGAAAATGGAATATTCTACTGTATTTTGTACTAAACATAAACTAAGACAACTGAAGGCTACGAACAAAGCAATTACTATGTGTGTCACCATTTTTATTTGTTATTCTCACAATATATTTTAACAGTAAGGAAATGCTATAATCATATTTTCTGAATTACAAGAATAATGATATGGTACTACAGACATAAATTCTTTTCATTGTTGAAAGGTACAAAGTAAGCATTATTGCATCAGCTATGCCCGAAGTGACACCTAGTGACAGAATTTTCAACTTTAACTGGAAATAATTTCATGCACATTATGGTGCACGTTACCCCAAGGGAGGGTATTTTATGTCAACTATGAAACCTTTTAAAAAAAATCTTTTATTTTTTTTAAAAATTAAAAATTTCGAAAGAAACAAAATTTACATTACTTTTTACACAAAACCTGAGTTATCATATGATACTAAAGAAAAATCCTTATCTAAAAAAAGGAAAAATTGATATTTTTTCACCCACGGGTTAAATATTTTCTTCATTGATAAATATCACCTTATGAAGTTGTTTCCATTATTATTATATTAACTTATTACATAAAAGTGAAAAGGGCATGAAACTCAAAGAATCGTATAATTAGAGATAAAATACATGTAACAGAAATTTAGGACTTTCAGTATAATTATTATTTTTTTAAGCAATGATTTATATAAGTCAAACAGCTTTTTTTAAAATGATTTGTTTAAGGTATTTCGCCCAATTGGACCTTTACGTATTGTAATTTTTTTTGTGACTATTTATTCCAAAATTTAATATCTTGCATCAATTATGATAATGTACTAGATTTAAATGGGAAAAGTAACAGTTCGAATTTACAAATATGGTATTGATGTTTACTAAAACACCATATTGCTAGCAACTTCCAAACATTTGGCTGAAGTATAGGAGTTTACTGCTGATTATACTGAAGGGATGTAATGCAATAGTGCTTTAAAATTCATTTGAAATTTTTTATATCTAAATTGCTACTATTTTATTTACAAGCCTTGTATTATATTTGGGAAGTCATCAAAAGATTCTTCGAACATTGGGCTGAATCAACTCTGGATAATGGAATGGAGCAGCAAGCAGTGACGAAAGATTTTCTGCTTTCAGTGTATTCACTTACAATGCTCATTAACTGATTATTTTTGAAAAAAAATCCTCTAATATTAATTTAGTGTTAGATATTCAAATTTAAACAGTTGTAAAATCATTAAAATTTTTCGAGTCAGTTGTATATATACTAGAAGATTTGTACCCATTTAAGGCAGGCTTTTAGCTTGCCAATAATATCTGAGATTTGATTGTCACAAATTTACTAACAAAGGTGTTGAAGAAAATCTCATGTAGATTGCTAGAATGCTTAAGAAATAAAAAAAAAAAAGCATTAAAAACAGAACTGATGAATCAACCGACAACTAACTTTTGTTTTGTGTCAGTAATAGTACTGTGTTTCGACTTGTCTTTTACCAAAATAAAGAGATTGATTTACAATGTCCTGACTGTTGGTGATGAATACGTTCACAGTATTCTAAAAAAAATGCAATGCCTTTTGCCTTTCTTCTTGAGTTAGACGAGTGGAATAGAGAGAACTCAAAATTGCAGGAAAGCTCTTTCAAAGATGAGGAAAATTCCCTTCTCGAAACACGCAAGGACTCCGAATTGTAAGAACCCCTTCCCCAAACCCTCTGGGCAAGCCACTCCATGCTGTGGGTGTGATTGGCATGTAGCCATGCCCACTTTCTTGAGCGTTAGCGATTTCGGACGATGATTATATTATAGATGTTAAAGCCAATGTGATAAATTTTTTATTATATATTATAACCGTATTTTTATGTGCTTATTAATAATGACTAGTTATTATTATATTAACTGTGTGTATTGTAGTGAATCGTCTTGCGGGTGTACGTGAATCCAGTCCAATAAGCAGGATTAAATAAAGCACTTTATTTTACAAATATTCTAAGAAAAGAAACGTAGCACAAGTATTAAAACAGCACTTCTAAAAATTCACAACAGAGATTTCCATTAAATCTCAACACAGTGCTCAAAGGTTTCTTATCTGCTCACCAGCTTGCTTGCTGATCAAAATCCAGCTCACTCCTCTTGGCCTGAGAGCTTGCTTTTATACTTTTTCAGCAGGAAGTGACGTAATCTCCAGAAAGTTCATGAAGCCAGTAGAAATAGGGTGACAATTCAAGGTCTTTCTAGAAATTTCCTTTTGTCACCGAGATTAGCATCTCAGGGAAACAACTTTATAGCTTTGTAACAATATATAACTGATTACTCACATTCACTGTAACGTATATATATATGTGTGTTGGAATATGTATATTTTTATATTGTAGTTAATATAATCTTACGAATGCATGAAAAAAACTGTGCTTGAGTGTTGCTCTTTGAAGAAAACGATTCAATGCTAGTGTAACTTCTGGGCCTACATCGAGGTCAAATTAACTTTACGTCATGTGTAGAGGCGAGATTTACTAATCTGGTCGCTGAGGTATTCGGTACATAGAACAATTAACACTCAAGTGCTTCATATTAACTAGTATGATACTACACTAATTAGCTTCTCAACCTATCATGCCTGTATTCCACATATATCAGAAGTACTCCATTGTGAGAAACCACAGAGCTGGTGACAAAATCAAAGCAAGACTACTCGATAACAAAATAACAAATTTAATAAAACAACAACTAAATTAAAATCCTAAATCAAATCATAAGATCATTATACTGCTAGCTATCAAATGATACAAAAAGAAGAAGAGAATGAACAGTAGCAATCAGTCCTTAAATACTGCAACAGGCTCGTCACTATTGGTCGATGGGTGACATCATGAAGAGGGTGGATCCAATCTGCATGTAATTACAATTCAGGATATTGCCAGATGCCGCGATGATACCACACTAGTTTTAACCTGCTAACACTGAGTGTCCTATTTATAGGACAGTTACATATCACTTCCATGGCTAAACTGAACATTGCATTTTTTTCTTTTTTTCCTTTGTCTAAAAAGTCAATGTGTAATTCGTAATCCTAAACTCCTTTCAATTAACAGTTTGCCAGATTGTGAAGTGTCTTCAATTTGAATCTTTTTTCTTTGATTTATTTTCTAGGTAATGCATATTTAAGTAATATATATTTTACCATTTGTTAAAAATCTTTTAATACACATTTTTAAAGGTTTTTTTTAAGATTTTATACCAATTTTTTAATCATTTTTCTTTTTTTAAATATTTCTTTAAATTTAATTTTACTTCACAGTATCCTAATCTTGATGTTTTAAATATGATTTAAAGGAAATTTTCGGAAATCTATACATTAAATTGAGCATTAATGGGTTAATGTTGTTATGACATTTTGAACAAATGAAAACCCACAAACTTGGATATTTCTGGCTTACTTCTTTAGCAAATTGAGAGATAGACAAATAATTACTTAAAATTTAGAAAAGTGTCATTTCCTTTTCTTTTTTAAATTTTAGGATTAATAAGAGAAAAGTATTAAAAATATTAGTATTATTAAAAGTATTTTCTGTACTAAGATGTTCTGCATGCCTTTTTTTTTAAACTGAGTTCTTCATGATTAAAATTTAAGCTTTTAAAATTTGGATTTAATGAAAATGTAGAAGTCATTTTTAAATGAATTTTTGTCCTTCCAGATTAAAGTTGAAAAAGATGAAAACCGAAGATTCATCGAAAATGCTGTTGCAGATCGTGATTTACTTATGTTTGTCTGTGAGGATAAAGGAGACCTTGAACGTTTTGTGAAGATTATTAAACATGAAAAAAAGTTATGTGTCAATGTTAGTATGGTACCTGATGAAAGTTTGGCCGATTTTTCGTCACGTCCTATTACTAATAATATGAGGTATTTTTCTGACATAATTTTTTACATGATGAGAAACACATTATATTTCATTTGACCATTTAAGAGAAAAATAAAAAGAACTTTCTTTTTAAAAATATTTTTTCATTACTCATTCTTTGTTAATTCTTCCTAAAATTTGTCAGACAGGTTTAAATTGAGTAAGTTGATGAAATGTTTAAAGAAATTTGTATTTTTCTCTTGGATGTGTTATTCTTTTGAACGATCTGTTATTTTTATTGCAAAATAGTAAACTATTTGTAGTTTCATTTCTATAGAATTTGTTTTTGTCATATTTTTCAAATTGTATTTTGGAAAATTGAAATAATCTGCTTCCATACCTTATCAATTGATTGTTTTGCCTTTCAAGAATATTATTTTATTAAAATGAGCAATAAAAATGGAATTTAGTGGCCGTATTCATGAGATCTTAATTAATGCTTCTAATCTTCAATTGCTTAGATTTTATTTTACATATATAAACAAACGCAGTGAAAGAAATGTAACTATAGTGTTTAAAAAGGATGGTGTACATTCCATACACTGGCAGGACTTTCAGTCATTGTGAATTTTAGTTGAAAGATAGTGAACAGTGCAGTAACTTTGAATAATAGTGAATTAGCTTTGAATAATAGTGAATTAGCTTTGAATAACAGTGAATTAGCTTTGAATAATAGTGAATAGTTTTCAGGTGTGCTTGTTTTAGTGGTTTTGTATGAAATGGTATTATAGTATATTTGAATCTTCATTTGAGGAGTTAGGACTAAGAATGAGCTTGCATGTGATCTTATTTCTTTGTTTCCACCTTATTAGTAACCCCTCTGGAACATTCTAGAAAATTAGAGATCATATTGCCAAGATAACCAAAATGATTGCAGAAGTAGATTATTGTGGTAATATATTTGGAAGTATTTCTCAACATCTTGATTTTAAGGCTGAATTAAGATTAGTTGCTTTACAGTATAAAGTACAAAAGTGGTTAGGATAAAATTCAAGTAATTCTTATTTATGGACAAATAAGACAGAAAAGTCCATTTGGGACATAAAGATTTTTGCCAGTTGTTAGAACAATCCAACATCGTCTTTGTCATCACCATAATGTTGTCTTATCACTGGATATGACACAACATTAAAAATGTGAAAGAACTGAAAGTGCTACAATTCTTTTTTATGTTGAGAATATGAAAGCTTGTAGGAATTTCCAGGGTACTCATATATTTGTATCTGCTTTGGAAAACTTTTTGTTTGAATTTGAAAAAGTATTAATCATAGTTCCTAATATTTTTAAATTGATACATATCAAAAATTGAATAATGATATATAAAGTGTGCTCTGCACTTAACCTTTTTAATTTGGTTTTTAGAGAAAAATGTTTCTAAATTCGATAAACAAATGTGATTCCATGTAAGAAAGGGGGAAATATCCAGGCTTTAAAAAATGTCAAATGATCCAGTTTAAGTATGCTATCAGTATAGTTTGGATAGTTGTTAAATAACTGCAACAAATTCAGTTGACCCATTTTTTGTGGATACATTGGCTATGAAATTTTATCTGTGTGAGATATTCTTTTAAATTTTTGGTTGATGAGATAGATTTAGTTATGTCTGCAGTTTTGTTGTTCATGAACTGCTCTTCATAGACTAGACTAAAAATTGGTAACTAAGTGTCAAGGTCATCATTTTGATTTGATCATGCTTTCTATCTGAACTATTATTTGCAGAATATTTTTTTAAATCCAACTTATGTTTAATTTTTAACTTGCTTTCTCTTTAAAAAAAGTTTTTCTTTTATATAGTGCTATTCAAAGTCCATTTTATAAAATATATTGCATGAGATGAATCAGTATAGGCTTATTTCTGATATTTTATCTATAAAATCTTTAAAATAAATTTAAAATGACGAGACGGTCAGTCCCCCAGCCACTGGGTCGATTTTGACAGTTTTATTTTATATGAAAGCTTATGACCTCTAGATATGTTGGCAATGATCCCTTGCTCCCCCCACCCTCCATTTTTGAAATTGAAAAAGCACTACTTCACTGTACATTCTCTATGGGGAAAAACTATCAGACAGTTCCTAAGTTGCAACCACTGGGCTGATTTCGACAATTTTTATTTCATAAGAAAGCTTATGACGTTTAGATATGTCATCAATGGTCTCCCTCCACACACCATCCTCCATTTTTTAGATATATCATGAAATAAAATTTTGGCAGAGTACCTCAGCCTCTACAACTCTAATTCATCAATTTATTTCGCCAATTTGCAAGCATAGCCACAGCCATCAATATTGCAGGCAAACAGCTGGTCACTGACAGCAGCTAGTTAGATTTAAATACTTTTGATTTAATATTGAAAATTTAGTAAAATTTCTTAAGTTTATAACAATCTGATGACTGCTGTGATCATATTAATTGATACTTATTTATTAAAAGTGTAAATCTTTTTAAAGGATATGAAGCTGAAGTTTGAGTTTCAGGAGCTGTGTGAATTACATTAGGAAATGAACCCATTTATTTACAGCACTAAACTGAGCATGTAAATTTTTTGAAAGTAATTTTTAATTACCATAAATTTATTTGCTTCCTTTTTTTTTCAAGGAATCTTGGCATCCATTGTTATTTAAAAGATTTATTTACTGCTCCTGAACCTGTGATGCGATTTCTTTGCAAGCTTAATAGAGTTCATCAAGTGCCTGTGTGCACTGAAAAAGCAGAAAGTAATGTTGATACTATATTGAAATTCAGCAACCTGTTCTTTACTGCATCCGAAAAGGTAACTTATGATTTTTTCTGCATTAAAAGCTATTTTTTCCAAGTGAGATTGATAAAAAAATTACTCTTATGTTTTGATGTTAATTCTTTCTTAATGGAAGAGGATTCCAAGCAAATGTACAGCAGCAAACATTTATTTTATCCAAAGGAAATATATCAAAATCAGTAGTAATAGTATCAGAACTCAACAGCTACATAGAACCAGAAAATCGATACTAATGCCAAAAGACTCATTGACTTTCTCTCATTTTAACTACTCCCAAACTAAACTTAGGCAAATATACACAACTTTCAGCAAACTTCTTTTATTATTAAGGTTTTTATGGAGTTTTTAGTAAGTTAGTACAGTTATGCTTTTTAAGATTTGAGCTACTTTTAATTTTCGTCATAAAAAATTTTAAAAAAAGATAGGAATAGTATGATTAACCCATTAACACCCAAATTAATTTAAAGCATAGATTTCAATAAATTTCTATTAAATAATGTTTAAGACACAAAGATTAAGTTAACTGCTGAGTAAATAGAATTCGGAGAATTTTTTTTTTTTTTTAAATAAAAAAAACTTTTTTTTTTACTTGAATATTTTTAAAATATATAAAAAAAAGTCTTTCTTAATTCCTTGCATTACCTCAAAAATAAATCAAAGGATTTTTTTTTTTTTTTTTCAAAATGATGACATTTTGACTACAAAATCTGTTTAACTGGTGGTATATTCCTGTTGAAAACTGTTTTGGAGTTTGGCAATATTTACTGACTTCATGGACAAAGTACAAAAGAAACAATGGAATGCATTCGATTCATCCACAGAAGTGAAATGTAACTGTCCTATAAATAGGACGCTGGGTGTTATTGGGTTAAAAAGCTGAAATAAATTGTATTTTAAAAATTTGAGTGAACTGTCAAATTTTGAACTACTGTTACTTCTTCAACCCTTTCAGGTTCACTACATAACTAAATTTATTTCAAAAATGAGTATTGGACATGCAGCTGATCATAAATTTGTAAAGGAAAAAAATTTAGCATTTTTTATTCTCTAGAAATTAGTGCTTTCACAGTGAAACCAATGAACGGTAATGGGCTATTTTTCCTTTGAATAAATTCTCATTGAAATGCAATTTAAATTGTGCATTTAATTTATAAGTATACGTGAATATTCGGGATATTCAGCATTCATAAAATTCAATATTACTTTCAAAGATTCAATTTTAAAAAATATCATTTTGTGCAAGGATCCTCATCATTTTGTTTCTTTTAGGGATCAAAAGCTATTAAGCTTTTGCAATGTTGTTATCTTTGTAAATACTAACGGTATTGAAATGAAATTTTTATACAAGTTGGCTTATATATCTGGCTCTTAAGTTATGAAAGAAAAATTACGCTGCGTTTCATCCATGTTCAGTAAAAAAAATGCTCAATGTGTGGTTTCACTGCGAAACAAATGAACGCAAAAGGTTTAAACTGTGATTTATTTCCATATTCAGCACTTTCTTTTGTATTCATATTTATGCCAGAGAGTATTAATATTTTTTTTTCCTTGTGCAGATAATGGGAAAGAGATCTAAGTATGGCCAACAAAGTATGTCAGTTCGAAGAGATGTTCTAATGTAAGTAATAATTTAATAAGTAAGTTAATTTTAAAATTTAATTATTGATTTTTATATGTAGTGTAACAAAATTGCCTTGTGGGTGTAGGTGAATGCAATCAAATAAGCAGGATTAAAAAAATAAAGCTCTTTATTTTACAAATATTCCCAAGCAAAGAAACGTAGCACAAGTATTAACACAGCACTAGTAAAAATTCACAACAGAGACTACCAATAAATCTCAACACAACGCTCAAAGGTTTCTTGTTAACTCGCAAGCAGGTCAAATTCCAACTGACTCTTCTTGGCTTGAGAGCTTGCCTTTATACTTTTCAACAGGAAGTGACGTAATCTCTAGAAAGTTCGTGAAACCAGTAGAAATAGGTTGAAAGTTCGAGGTCCTTCTAGAAAATTCCCTTTGCCGCTATTCGCCAAATTTGTCGCCAAGATTAGTATCTCAGGGAAACAACTTTATAGCTTTGTAACAGTAGTATTATGCTAGTAATATCTCAAAAAACTTTAAAATTGTTAGATGAATTTATATTAGTAGCATTAAGTTTGTAATAATCGATGTTGTTTAGTAAAATTTCAATTATACGTCTTTCATTTGCGTCATTTTGCTCCAGTCCCTTGAGATGTGTTTAAATGGTGCTTTACTGTATATATATTCTCGAAGCTTAGATTACACCCCTACTGGAGTTATTGTAGATATAATTTATTTTAATTCATTATTTCTTTTACTAAAAATGATGTTGCACTTGTTAGAATTGAATTACATTTTGTTTTCTTATTTTCTGTTTTCTAGAAGCCGCAATATTCTGCCAAATATAAAAGACAATACTGCTGCTTTGCACTCTGCAAAAATGGAATTGCAGGTAATGCAGTTTAAATATTAATGCAAATGAAGTGTATAGAAAAATTTAATTCAGCTTTATTAAAATGAGCTAAAAATGTAAAATTGTCTTTTTTTCCCCAGATATTTATACTAATACTTGAAACTTACATTGGAAGATTGGGGGAATTTATAATTGTGTTTTTTTTTCTTTTTTTTCTCCTTCTTTTTGTTGTTATTACAAGTCAGAAAACTGAGCAAAGAATAATGTTGAATAACATGTGCATTAACCAAAAATAAATTATTTCATTAATATCTCCTTCCACAGATGAGTGTTAAGTTTCTCATTAAAAAAGGCCAATTTTGTGAACATTAAAGTGGAACGAAAGAAATAGAGCTTTTGGGATACAATTTCTCTTGTTTGTCTCATTTTCCTACAATGAACATTTGTGATATTGCTGATAAAATGTTTTGCAAAACACTCCAACCTTTTTAAGATTTTGGTAAACAAATTATTAATTTTGTGAAATTTTACTTATATATAAAGTTTTAACAATGCACAGAGACTACTAAATTCATGTTTCAATAGCCTTGGCAAAGGAACATATAATTCACTTGCTTTAAAATTATCTTTAAATCAATTAAACCACAATAAAATATGGCAGAATTAGAGAGTATACCAGTTTTCGAAGCTATGATTTTCCATGTAAAGCCACACATTTTTCAGCAACAATTTTTTTTCTTTCTCAGAATCTGAGCTAGATAAAATGTTTCTGGGTGGGCTATGATAGCTATTTTTAAAATTGAAAAAGTGAAGATCAATACTAACTTTTTTTTTGTCAGGATCATTTTTATATGTAATAATAAAAAATCATTAAACTAAATACAATGTCAAGTAAAAAATTACATACATTTTTTTTTTCAATTTATTTCTTAATCAGCAGTAGGAGTTGAACAAATGCATATATATATCATTTGACATTAGGGATGAAAATCAATTTTTTAGGCCTTACGGCGTAACTGATTGCAAGAAAATGTCAAACTTTTTATATTTAGCAATTCACAATAATTTCATCCCCTGAAAAAACGTTATTGTGCTTTTATCGAGTTTTTCATTTTATGTTTTATACTCTTTCATTTTATGATTTATACTCTCTCTATATATATATTACATTGTCTGCTTTTTTTATATACATGGTCCAGAAGTCCATAAGCTTCCAAATTTTCTCCAGAAAGATAGTTTTGAGTTTCCTTCCCTTTCTGCTGCCTCTTGTTGAATTTTTGATGCAAAACCACCAGTTTATCAGTTCAACTTCTCAAATTTTTAAAAACATCTTAATCCACTGATACACATTTGTGTCTTCTCTCTTTGTTTTCTTGTAAACCTCCCATGAATTTCAACATCCAATATACCTTCTGATCAAAAAAATCAAATCCTTGCTCTTTATTTCTCTTTGTGTTGCTGACTTACTTTGAATGAATTGACTTCAATGAATGAAACAAAGGAAAAAAGATTATTCAATGACAGTCAAACTTTGATAAGTTAATCACATTATATATTAACTCTTATGTATGTGGACACCGCAGGCAGTGTGGCAAACTAATCATTCTTTATTGCAAAAATGCGTTTAATTTTCTTCACTAAAGTTTTAAGTTTGGATCTAAAATGTGCTTTCAGTATGTCAACTTTCTTCATTTGAGCTTGTTGAATGAATGAATTTTTATCCATCATTTTTATAAAAATGATAGGTGCGTTAGGAGCATTCAGAGTGAATATGTTGTATTTGGAACTTTTTGAAATTCTGTTAGAACATTTTGGATAGTTTGATGTTAGATTGCAAATAGTATAGATTTTTGTCAGTGATTTAATAAATTTAAGATTCACAAATTTTAAATGCATTTAATGCTAATTTAAAATTTAAGATATATTTTTATTAGATGAAGAATTTTGAATTGCTGATAAGGTAGAAGCTAAAATGAACACCTCTGTATTTTTCTATAGATATAGTGCTGTGAGATTCTTCTTATCAGTTAAAAAAAAAATCTATTTTAAATATAGCTCAAATTTCTTTTAAATATAGCTCTAAATTATTTGCATAGAATTTCATGAAAAATCTGTTGGCTGGTATAGTGTGAATTCTGGAGCAAACACATTTACTAGAATAAAAATAAACTTGATAGCATTCATGTGCATTGAAATATCCTCTTGAAAGGAAATGTAGGAGGTTTTGAGGATGGCATCTTAAATAAGAATATCTTCAAATATGTTTTAATATAAAAACATTGCTGCACATCTGTATACAACATTTTAAGGTACAGAGCTATACTGGGGCTGATTTGAAGCTGACAGGCTACGATAAAGATTCAATTTATCCAGAAATTCAGTTTAAGAAAAAATGGGTGTAGAAAATGAGTATAGCAACAGAAAGCATCAATTTTTAAGCTACAATTGGAAGTCAAGATTTAGTTTTATTATTTAACATAACTAATACATAATTGACATGAATGATGCATAATTAATAAATAAACAGAAAGTAATTTTAATAAATTGTTAAAAATTATAATAAAATTTGTTTATAATTTTAAAAATAATCATTTAAATATGTAATTTTAATACATGAACAGTATACAGCACTTTGAATACAACAATTATACAATAAAACTTCAAAGTAAACAGTAAAATTCATGTCTACCGTGGCCAAAGTTTTTTCCCTTTATTCTCATTATAGCTGCTAGAATGAAAGCAGGTGGAAGAGACTGCAAATGACGAGAGCTTTCCAACAAGTGGTAACATGTATAGGTTGAAGACCCCCTACCTCAGGGGGGGCCGCGAGGGAAAATCACTTTTCAGCTCATAACTTCTCAGCAGTTGCAGTTATCGAAAAAGTTTAAAGCAAAAATTGTTCATTAAAATAAGGTTATAATTAACCTAATTTGAATTTTCTTTCTATTTTCAATTGTAAATGATTTATGGGGAAATGAAAATTTCAATCCCCTACCATTTCCACCCCTTTTGAGCTGGATAGCCCATCTATGAACCCAACCGAGATTTTCACCATCCTTACAACATATACCATGCTGATTAAAATTAAATAAAAATTACTTCAGTTATCGTGTTCACAAGATAGCATGGGAAAAAGCATTATACACACACACATATATATATATAAAACTTTTTAACGAAGGATGGTTCTAAGGGCCATGAATGATGAAGATCTGCAAAAATTTTCAAAAAGTCATGGTATGAGAACCATTGCAATAGGTAGACTTCCTATAAGGAATCTACCTAAAAGATGGAAATTTCTTTATTGTTTTCTGATTTAACAAATTGTACTGTAATGGAGTCCTTGAGTGAATTAAAATCCTCAAAACATTATTCTCTGACATTCACTGAGGACACAAGGTTGTAGATGTATTTGCTGATTGAAAGAAATTCAGACATACAAACAATATGTGCACTTTTACTTCAAACTAACCAAAATAAATTCGAATTTTGGATGATGTTTTAACATCATGTTAATAAGAAATTCAATTCAAAAAGTTTGAATTAAAAATTTCTGCATTAGCCAAGTTCCACTGTATTTATGTTTGTGTACAGTAGTGTTCCTTATTTTCCCTTTTACTTGTATGCAACTTAAAAGAAATCGATCCTTCTTCTTTACTTAGTGGCATTTTTTTTAAGTTTACAGTTGCTCCACATTTCCTTACTGGAATAGTGTCTAAGCATATTCCCAACTTTAGTTGCTTTGATGTTTTGCTGTTGACTTTTAGTTGTTTCCTCTTATTTAAATTATAAGAATATTGATTTTCTTTTTATGTATGATATTTTGCTCCTTTCGTATTTATTATTCTAAGGAGATAATATTTTGGCTTTACTTTTGATTTTGTAGGAAATTGAAAAAGAGTTGCTCAAATATAAACAACAGTATGATGCACTTGAAAAACTAAGAACTCAATTAGAACGTCAACAAGAGCAATTAAGAACAGAAAAGGTATAATTATTTATTATGAGTGATTTCATTTGCATTTTATTTTGTTTACAACTCATATTTTTTTTTTATAAACCTCAATATTTTGTTTCAGCATTGGTCATCAGCTTGTTTACCAGAAATATTGGGTCTTTTAGTTAATATTTTTCATTGGTTCAGTATATTCCTTATGGCTTCCTGAGTTGAGATCTTTCTTATATTTCAAACTATGCATTGTCTAGTTGTCTTGTATGTTTTGAAGAAAACGTAGAGTACTTTTAGGCCATCATGAATTTTTGCTGATTCCATTGCTGACTGAAATTTTTTTATGTAAATATTAAAATTTATAAATAAAATAATTATACTTTGTTGCAAGGAAATTGTATTTGAGGATAACCATTTTTGAAGCATCCTTCTTCCCTGCTTTATTTGAATACTTACTGCTCTTTGTGACCAGCTTGTTCGCCGAGAATAATGGCTTTCCTGATTGCTAAACAATTACTGTACATTTATTTAAAATTTCACTTTTGTAGTTTGATAAGACTGGAAAGTATGAATTTAATTAAGATAGAAATTTATGAGCAAATGAATTAAATTTTTCTAAACCTTCTTAAGAAAAAAAAAAATAATATTAATCATTTGTAACTCATTGTCTAACCATGGCCAAATTTAACAGCAACAAATTATCTGATAAGAAAATCTGCAAAATATCTAGGTCATTTTATATTACTTCTGTTGTCAATATCCTTTGATCTCAACTACTACAAAACTTACAGTGATGAATAAGGTATCATTAAATGAGATTTTATACTGTCTGCTGACATGGAATACTCTGTTTATGTGCAAAAAACATGGATGTGGAGCTCATTTTGCAAAGCTTGCCCGATATAGCCAATTTGGCCGATGTAATTTCAACAACCCAACAAATGAAATTATTTTGGGCAGGGGGAGGTTAAATGTGTGAAATTTTCACTGGGGTTCAATAAAAGGAACTAAATTTCTAAAAATAGTATCAAGAAAAATATTTAAAATTATCAGTTAGACTTAAAAACACAGTACAATATTGTGGCAAAACTTTTGCGAACTTGTAGTCTTTACCCATGTGAATTTTAAGCTAAATTTGGCCATTAATTGCTTGAAAAAAAATCATTAATTTGGTGGCCATACTGTGTTGTTAAGTAATATTATTTAAAAGATATAAAAAATACTAATTAAAAAGACATAAACCCTGTCAAAATTTTGAAAATAATACAATTTGTGAAGAATAAAAGTTTCTTTCCATTTTTTTTCTTAGTCAAAATATCTGAAAGGAAAGTAACCAGGATTATAATGAAGTTAAAAATTTGTTATCAGAAAGCAAATAAAAAAATCATACAATAATCAGGAATCAAATACTGAGTGTTGCCAAATGATTATATTAGATGTAGAAACACTTGATAAAAGTTTAATAATGATTCCTAGTATATCTGTATTTTAAATAAAGTATTTCCGATACATTTTGATCAATTATCTTGCGTGATAGTAATTTATATGAAAGATAAAATTCCATGTTACGATTAATGAATGATTTGAATAATCGCGTCAACAAAGCTTTGTAGAACTCTGAATTTTATTTAAACAATGAACAGTGACAAATCTTAAAAAATATATTTTTAAAAATTTGTTAAAATTAGGAAAAAAATCGTACTGCAATTAAAGCAGTATCATTAAAAAGGTAATTTTTTAAACTTTAAATGGTGTAAAAATCATTCTTGCTCAATAATCTTTTCGAAAAATATTGCGGAAAAATGTCAATCTTGTTTAATTAATCAACATTTTAATTAATTTTAGGATTTTAAAAAGTTGACAGTGACCTTCCTCTTGTCTCGAAGGTCCAAATTTCACCATAGTTGTAAAAAAACTGAATTTGTATAGAAGACGTAGACACAAACATACAAATTTTCATCTTTTTTTTTTATAAGATTTTCCTCTAGTATTTTCTCTGATATTTATTACTTTTGTTTAAATCTATATAGATAAAAGAGCAATTTTTATTAGTATGTATGTTTGTTTTTTGTTCTTTATGCACGCCTGGGCTGTTTGACTTACCTGAAATAAATTGGGTACAGTGATGGATTAGCCAAAGAAGGGTGCTAATGCCATAAAAATTTTATTTAAAATTCTAATTAGATTTTTATTTATTTAAGTTTAAATGGCCTTTTTTTGCCTATTTTCTTTTTTCTCCATTATTATTCAAATACTCACAAGAAGAAAAGTTATGTTTGTAATGTTGATTTATCAATTCTTGCATTTTTTTCTATATATATTATTCTTTTTGAGCCGTATTAAAGAAAGTGGGGTTTTGCATTTTTTTCATCAATTTTTGCTTTAATTTTTTTATTGTCTTACAACAATGATATAAAACATTTTGTCAGTGTGTTTTATTTTTGCGTTCATTTATAATTTGAAAAATAATGCTCATGAATTATTACTGAATCCAATATATATTTGTGATCATGATTTGGTCATTGTTTTGTTTTGCTATCAAGCTAATTTTGTGTGTGCAGATTTAGCAAGCAATTTGAATAAAAGTTTTTAGGAATATATAATTATGTATTTTCTTTTCACTTAAAGTATATGTTCAGATTATTTTAGACACATTTAATTAAAAAAAATTTTACTATGCATTGTCATCATATTTAATTTATTTTATTTCTGGCCATTAGTGTCTTTAATTTTCAATACAAACCTGTTTATTTTTACTGTTTTTCTAGAACACTATTAATAGTGAGCAGAGAAAGTTGAATGATCTTAGAGCGAAGCTTGGACAGATTACTGAAATTTATGACAAGAAAGCAAAAGATATTATTGATGAAGAAGAAGAAAAAAATAAAGTCACAGTTGCTGTATGTAATCTAAATGCTAAGAAGTTAGAAATTCTAACAGAAATACATAAAATAGTCAAGGTAAGTTAGATTTTCATGGATAATAAATTTTTTTTGGGGGGGGGGGGGGGGGGCTTCCATGCTATTAACACTAGCAAACCTAAACTACTACACAATCCTTTTTGAGTAAGAGATTAAAGTGCATTTGTAGTTATGGGTATCAACTTGACCAAACCAAAGTTGAATAGATTATATTAAATTGCTATATATTTAGAAATAATCAATTTAATGAAATGCAATTATCCTGTAGTGCAACTAGGTTATAGTAAACTCATTAATAACAAAAGTGCATATATAAATTTTGCAAGAGTAAACCATGAGTTTTAAATTAATTACAGTCAAACACAATTACAATAATATCTGAGTAATATGAGTGTTCTTTTAGGTAAAAGCTATTGTCTTTTTCATCATGGCAAATCATTTACCCAAAAGTTAGCAAACAACATCTTGAAGATTTTATTATTATTACTAGCTGTTATGCCCAGCTTTGCTTGGGATTAAAATACTTTTATGTCTAATATTTTTAATGAAAAAACTTTTTTTGTATAGAAAATTATAATACAAAAATTCCTTTATCGTCTGAAATATTTTTACTTCAAATTTCGTTCCTAAATAGTTTTAATGTTTTGGGTCAATTAATTAAATAGTTAAATTTTCATCAATAAAAAGCATTAAAATAAACCAGGTCAATAGTTGTTCCTGATATAAATTATGAATCAATCGTAAACTTTTCTTTAGTATTGTTCCAGAATTTAGTTCATATGTTCCAGCAACAGATCTTCATACGTATTCTTGTTCTTTAACAATAAAAAATACATTGCTACAAATTGTGAATTTTATACACAATTGCATTTTTTTTTTAATTAGTGAAATGAGAGCAACAATTTGAATGCAAATGAAATTTGTGTCACTGAAAAACTATTTTTTAAACTTTAATGTATACTTATAAAAGGTAATGTTTGCGATGTCCAGACGAATCTGTAGCAGTTACAGCCATGATATTTGGCACACAGGTAGTCGTAATGGTGACTCAATGCACCTTGAAGCCAGAATTTTAAAATTTAATCTAGAATTTTTTTTATTTAATGTTTTTTGTGGTTTTGTGTCTTTTTTTTTTTTTACATTTACTGCTGTAGTGTCTTTTCTAATGATCATTGAAAAACAATCAATTCACTATCGGATTTAACAAACAATTTTTGTTCTAATGAAGTTCGTTTTGAATTTTTGACATAATTTACTGAATTGTGAGAAATTTTTAAATAATAGTCACTTTTCATTTATTTTTTAACTTTTAATTCTTATTTTCTTGCATCCGATGTTCTAATAATGCTATCACTTTCATTTTTCTTTAGGTAAACCAGAATGTTTATCCCTGTTTTAAAACAAGAATGGTTAAAATATCTTTTTTCTCCGATTTTCTATAAATTTGTTTATTGATCAGTTCAAAACATTTTCTCTCGCATATCCGAATTGACGAAGCTTTCTTCTGATCCAAGGTTACTCTGAGTTCCCAGATTGCATTTCAATTCTGCGATTGGCTGGCGGTATCAAGCGAAAGTCGCGTCATACTCTCGATCTTTTTATTGCATCGGCTAATTTATCGGATGCAAGATCGGATTTATTTGTTTTATATGTTGATAGTCGTGCATATATGCTGATATCTTTAGTTAAAAGAAAGGTCCTGCGTGTACTTTAACTAAAAATCGAGGGTGAAATCGATAGTATACGTACATATATATATATGTTTTGATTTTGTTTTCAAAACGCTGTGTTCTTTTTAATTTTGTTGAAGTGCATTATGCCACGGGCAACGGCGTCCACGTACTGTTAGTATAGTATAAAAATAGTTATTGTAACATAACACTTTTGAAATATATCATGGAAAAATGCGCATTCTTGCTTAATTTTCTATTAACTAATGTTTCAATTAACTTTTGTGCCTTTTAAAGTTGACAGTGATCTTTCACTTCTTGTATAAAATATTTATAGAGATAAAAAGAAATCTGTTTAAAGTCTCATCGTTGCCTAGCAACGAAGTATCTATAAAAATGCTTTATTTCAATATCGTCTGCAAGTAATCAATTTTTTAAAAGATTTAAAAATTAATAAAATTTGAAGGAAATATTGCACGGACATAAAATTGGTATCATTGAAAATGTAAAATTTTAAAGTTTAGATGGTATATAAATATTTTTTGTCGGACGATTTGCTCTGAAGTTACTGCGGAAAAACGGTTTCAGTTAATTTCTAATTAACCGACTGTTTAATTAACTTTTGGACTTTGAAATGTTCATAAGTGTCTTCCGCTTGTTTTAATTAATAAGTGTGCAAACTTTGGTTGAAAACAGTCCATTGGTTTAGGAGGAGATGTGGAACATAGCCACATACATACATAGCCAAAATGACTTTTATTTATAGTAAGATGAGTTACAAATCTTTTTTTTTTCTTCCAAGAACAAATTAGTAAAATATCTCCATTGTATTTAAATTATCTTTCACAGTTTTAGGCCTCTTGCATGTTTTCACCACTTCTTTCTCCTTTTATTATCTATTGAAGTTTAAAGTACTCATTATGCAAGTTAAATTCATTATTATAAAAAGGGGGAAAAAAACCTTTCAACATTGTTTTATCTGTAGTAAATCGAGCATAAAAAGCATGTGTCTGTCACAAGAACTCCTCTGATATAGTGAACAATTGCAGTATGTAATTTGCACTAGTCATTCTTGGGTTGATTTCCAGGTCAACTGTGCTATTTTCAAATTTGATTAATTCTAAAGATTTTTAATTAAATAACAAAAATTGAATCAAACTTAGGCATTTTTGCTCAGTCTTTTGCCAGTAACTTCTGAAATAATCATTTTGTAAAAGTCGTTTATATATTATTTTAAAGAGCAAACAATTATCTTATTATAAACCCATTTAATTGCACTTGCAATAAATCTTTGTTACAAACCAATTTAGCAACATCCGCTGTGCTTCGCCACCTCGCTGCTTTACAGCTCGTAACCACTAATTTGTTTTCAGTTTTAAATAATACTGCTTATAGATTAGTGGAACAGGCTCTAAAATAAAAACACCCCATTTGAGTTCCAATATTCTGCATAACTTTGTCACCAATTTCTGCTTAAAAGTTCTCAGAACCGTAAATGTAGCATAATATAGTCAAGTTTTCATCCTCTACAATAGGTGCTTTACAATATTTTAAGATGCCATGTTGAGTGAAGCGCATAAGATCAAATATACTATTTTAAACTTGCACAATAAACATGGTACATTCTGATTGCTTAGTTATGCTTGCAAAATGGCAAAAAAAAAAAAAACTTTTCGGCAAGCTTGAAGGTAAAGGTAGATTCCTTTACGCTAATGTTACAAAAGTAATGAAATATTACTTATTGATCAATAGAGACAAAGCCAATGACTTTATTGTTTCTACGCATTGCAATATTTACGCTGTGATTCTGTATTCATGACATTTAATTTTTTACTATATCAAAGCTTTATTATTCCATTTTTCATTCCAAAAGGTTATGCTAGATTTATCGGTCAGTACATTGGTCAATTTTTTTATATCAATACATAATCATTCAACAGGTAGGAGTCATAAAGAAATAAACATATCAGCAGTGCAAATATCTCCTAGATAAAATTAAACCAGCCTATCTGAAACAGTAGCAAGAAATTGACTCCTGACACGAATGAAGGAGGACTCTAGATTTAAAAATTAATTTATTTGATCTAGGTTACCATATAATTGTGCGAATGTTACTTTGCCATATGCTAATATCACATGGTATTAAATACTACTAGAATTTGCTCATTTAGAGAACTCCCTGGTTATAGAGATAATAGTCACTAAATTTTTAACACATAAGAGAATAAAAATTATTAGACATTGTGAGTGGCAAATTTAATATGTGTGTTTAAAGCATATGAATGCAGCCATTTTGAACAGTAAATTTAAATCTCCATCGACTTTTAAAACCAACTACTCAGGCAGAAAATTCCAAAACAATTTTAAAGTTAAGGAGATATTTTTCAATATCAAAAAGGATAAACGGAACTCTTATTTAAATATTTATCATTTTTGGCTATTATATATTGAATTTATTAAACTATGCCATATTTAGTTAAATATCAAATTAAAGTAATTTGTCAAATTAACTATTAAAATTAACTGTTTGATTAATTAAAATTAACTATTTACTTAATTAAAATTAAATAATTGTGACAAAATCTTCACTAAAACCTTTTTTATGGCTCATACTATTTACCATCAATCTTAATCTTATAATTATCTTAATTTAAATAAAAGTCATTGTGGCTATGTATGTATGTTCCACATCTCCTCCTAAACCACTTTTCAGCGTCCTTACACCGTATTCCTCGCCAGTTAAAATCTAATAAAAATTACTCTAGTTATTGTGTTCACAATATAACATGGACAAAAGCGTTGTACGTCTCTACTACTAATAATAATAAGAAACGAACATTTCACCCTCTATTCTCATAAGGATTAGAGCTACAAGAATGAAAGCGAGTGGAAGAGATTGCAAATGACGATATTTTTCAAATAAGGGGTAACATGCTTAGGTAAAAGGTACTTTTAAGTTTGGGGGAGGAGGGAAAATCCCTTTTCAGATCATACAGGGTTCCCACGATCCTTGAAAGTCCTTGAAAATTTTTTGATGAAATTAGGTCCTTGAAAATCATTGAAAAAAGGATGAGGTCCTTGAATTTTTAAGCGACCACCCATAATCTCCGCCCCCATTTTCTCCTCAATGTGAAATATGAAGGTCACCGAAAATACTCTGGGAATGCATTCGTGTTTTTCCTCACCACTTATCACCCTCTGCAGAGTAAAATAGTTCAAGAGGGGTCGTCCGTGACCTTCGGAATCCCTCCCTCGGGATTTTCAAACAAACAGTACTCTCCTGCAAGTGGGCGCTTTAACCCTCTGATTCGTAGGATACTTTGAGCACCCTTCCCCCCTCCCCCTCCAGAACCGCAATGAGAGCTGACAATCTTAAGAGGTTTTATTTGAAGGAAATTGGTTCGGGGCTGAAATGCTAATGGCAAGTTTTGACGATTACAGCGAATTTATGTTTGGACTTTCCCTAACAGTTCTAGGAAATATCCCTTCCCCCCAAGGTGGAAATTTTACAGAGAGAGTGGGACGTTCTCAAACCGTAGGTTGGTTGCACATTACGCTTTGGACCTTTCAGTATGGAGAGTTAATTTCGCTGCTTAGACTTGAAACTTATATCTAGGTGGGGGTTAAATATCAGTGACTTATTTTTATTTATTTCAACTGTTTAAGATTTTAACCAATCATGTATTGATAGCTACTTTTGATTATTGTCTCTTTAGAAGGTCAAAAATAAAACTAATTTTGATTTAAAAATTTAGTTTTTATTCTGTTTGAATCATTGTTATATTTGAATTACTAAAATGGCAAGGCTTGATCTTAAAAGCTATAATATAAAGATTTATAAAAGATCTGTTCCAAAAAGCATAAAATAGTTATTAATTGTGAATTTCTTTAGTGTTCAATTGAGATTGACTTATGGATATTCAAGATAAATTAGATACGATTTTTGATTTTATCTCAATATATTTCAAGTTTTCAGTTAAGATTCTATTGTTATTCATTATTGCTTCTACACTGCCTCTTGTAATTTTATGGTCCTTGAATTTTCCGTAAAAAGGTCCTTGAATTTTCTTAAAAAGTCCTTGATTTTGTTTTTCTTCAGTAAGATTGGGAACCCTGTCATAACTTCTAAGCAATTGTAGCTGTTGAAAAAGTTTCAATACAAAAGTTGTTTGTTATAATAAGGCAATAATTCGATTAATTTGAATTTTCTTTTTATCTTCAATCGTAAGGGATTTATGGGAAAATGAAAATTTCCACACCCTTTGAGCTGGAAAGTCCATCTACGAACTCGTCCGAGATTTTCACTATGCTTGCAACATATCCCACGTTGGTTAAATTTAGGTCAAAATTACTCCAGTTATCGTGTTCACAAGATAACATGGGAAAAAGCATTTTATATATATATATATAAACTTTTGAACTAAAGTGGTTTGGGGTTCTAGGGGCCATGATTGGTGAAGATCTGCAGAAATGTTCCGGAAGTCGTGTCATGAGAGCCATTGCAAAGGTGGAGTTCCTATAAGGAATCTACCTAAAAAATCGGCACAATTAGTCCAGTTGTTGAGGCTGGAACTGTGTCAAGATTTTTCCCCATAAAAAATGCATAGTGAAGTAGTGTATTTTAGATTATTCTCAAAAATGGAGGGTGATGGGGGGGGGCCCCCAGGTGACCATTGATGACATATCTAGGGGTCATAAGTCATTGTCTTATGGTTTTGCCAATTATTTTAAATATATAGATAATTTTTCCCTTAATTTAATAAATTTTTCAAAATCTATTGTAAATACAATGTAACAATGCTATCTGATGTAATTAAATTCAAGCCCATTTTATTGTTTCATGAATCCTTCATTCGTATATTTTTTCCTCTGTTTAAAATGTTGATAAAAAATATTGCTTTTTTTGGACTTTAACAGACTGACAGAATTTTTACTTCTGCTTTTATTTCATAGTGTAAAATTATTTTAATATGCAAGCATAGATATCCAATGATGTTAGTTAGAGTTCTATGGGAGGTTTTGCTGAAATTTCACAAATTTTTAAATGCTCTTATTCAGTGCATAAGGTCATTTAAGGTTACTGAATCCCATTCATACTGAAGTCAGAGGACCTAAGGAGAAGACGAAGGAACACTGTGTAATATTTTCCAGTCAAGCACACAGATACCAAAAAGGTGTTACTTTGAGTTGTGGCAATAAAAACCATGATATGAAGGAACTTCTGTTGTCACCATAGGGGAGATGGGGAGAGAAAAATGGAATTCTAAGGGTTATGAGAGAGTATGGCGACAAAGAAGAGAGTGGTTTAGCTGTTGGCTGAGGGGTCAGAGACAAGGGAGAAAGCGAATGAAAACCAATGAAAGAAGCTGCATTGATAAACTGTTTTAATAAGTTTAAAGTGCTATAAGTTATTAGACTTGAAAATAATTTTATCCCGAGCAACACCTGGTATATCAGTTAGTCTATAATCTAAAACTCAATGTGTGTATGTAGGTTTGTTTCAGCATCACTTCCAAATGCCTCAGGTATTTTTTATGGGACTTGGTACACATGTTCCTCATTAGTTGACTAAAAATACTGTACTGTTATGGTAAATGGACTCCAACCCTCTGTCTTCTCGGTAGGATGGGAGTAAATTATTTAAATATGTATTTCAAATGAGCCAGTTGTCATAAAATTTGATTATCATATTACAACCTGTCAAACTAAAAATATTGTAAGTTAAATTTTCTTTTAATCAAAACCCAGTTTTCTCTAACAACCCTCAATCCTCTCCCTTCTAGGTATGGGGGGAAGGGGAGACAAATACAGAACTCTTAACAGTTTAAAAAGGATTTTTTTTATTTATTTTTATTGCAAAAATATGTTGAACATATATTGAGAATGAATAAGTTGAGTATTATTATAAAAGTCATCTGTTGGGTGTACGTGAATGCAGTCAAATAAGCAGGATAATAATAATAATAATAAAAAAATGACTCTATTTTACAAATATTGCAGATAAACAAAACATATCACAAGTAACAAAACTAAGCAGCACTTTTATAAATTAATAAAACAAACAGGTAACAGATCCTAATAAATATCAGTCACAGCACTTTCAATAGCACTCAATGTCTGTCAGCTTACCATCTTGCACTGCTGACCTAACTCCAACTGTGAAATGACATTATAGAGTAATCTCTCGAAGGTTCTTCATATTTCTGCTCCTAGTACAGATAGGGCCAAATTTATTGTATTTTCTAGAAGCTTTGTTTTGTTGCCAAGGTCGGGGTTCATTGGCTTGTCTTCTAGTAAAATCTTTGTAAAATTCTCTTTCATGCCATAAGATTAGCATGTTAGGGAAGCAATTTTACATCTTTGTAACAGTATTATTCTAAGAATTAAATGTTTGCATTAAAAATCATGGCAGTTTTAATGTCTACATTTAACAATAATAGCTTTTTATGAGAATAATCTTGTTTCTGGTGGAAAGTGCAATTTTGGAATGTCACAAAAACCACTTAGAAATACTTGACTGTATTTAATTTAGGGTTACAATATGAATTAAAATATTTTGCTTGATTTATATCAAACTATTCTATTTAAAATCTACTACAACTCTTTTAGTTGCTGACTGATTATTGATTTTCCCCTTCACTTGTAGGAAATTCTACATTTAAAAAAGGAAATAGCTACTTCAATTCTCTACATGAGAGGGTTCGGTGAGAAAATATCTTCTCTAGAGGTTAAAATCTCATATCAAGAAAAACAGCTGCAGAATGCAAAGGTATGTTTTACTTTGACAATGATTTTTTATTGGTTTTTCTAGTTTTAAAATCAAAATGAATTTGTTAGATAATTTGTAGTTGAAGCTTTTATCATCAGAATTCTCTATCTAAGCAAGTCTTTTGTTATTATTTTACTGAAGTTTTTCTTTTTGTAGATTTTGTTTAGGTTTTTCTGTTGTAGATTTATTTTTTAACACATTAAAAATTCATAAGATGCAAGTAAATGTGAATTGCTGATAATTATTTTGAATCATTCTGTTAAAATTGAAATTCTTTTTTAGTCACGTCTCTCAGTGGTAGAGTCAGAAAAAATTCGCATTAAAGCAGAGGGGGTAAAACTGTTTGCTGACTTACAAGCCAAAAAGAAATCATCGAAAAATGTAAAAGAATATGAAGTAAGAAGCATTAATATTCTAATTAGTATGTTTATTTGTATGGAAAGTATCATTCTTAACCTTTTTTACCGTCATTGTGCCTGTCTCGTAATTTTTAAGTAAGCTGTTTTGAGATCCTTGCACTTTTTGTTTGGAAAATAATAGAAATGAGGGAATAATCTCATGAAATTAGATCATCATTAACCTTTTACCATTAATGTGCCTGTCTCGTGATTTTTAAATAAGCTATTTTCAAATCCTTGCACTTTTTGTTTGGAAAATAAAAAAAAATGAGGGAATAAGCTCATGAAATTAGATCATCATTAATCTTTTACCATTTTTATGCCTGTCTCGTGATTTTTAAATAAGCTGTTCAATCAAATCCTGGCACCTTTTCACTCTTTGTTTCGAACATAATGAAAATGAGGGAATAAGCTATAAATAATTTTCTCCACTAAAATTAAAAGCATGTGCTTATTTTTTTTATTGAAGTCTTGACAGCAATGTCTTTTTTTGTTGATGTTGTACAAAATGTTTGCAAAATGCATCTCTATATTTCTTATTTAAGGTTTATGACAGTTGCCTGTATGTTTATAACAGTTTGTTATTAACCACATTAAAAGTGAAAAACAATTTATAAAGAAGTATAAACAAACCAAACATTTAAAAATTGATGCTCGTTTTCAAATGTTAAAGCAGTAAACAAACAAACAAACAAAACAAAACACAAATTTGAAGGGTCACCCACTTGTGGGAGAATTCCCTCTTAAATGTGCAATGGTTAAAAGTTCTGATTATCAACTAAAACTCTGCTTCTAAGAAAGTGCTACCATTTTATTTATAATATATATTAAAAATAACTGATTGAAGAAGATATTAAAGTAGAAGGAATCGGCTGCATCAGGAATTGAAAAATAAGGATAACGTCTCAAGCTGAAAAAATATTAAATAACTGCCAGTAAATTGACATGATTGCTATTACACAAGCTGGCACAATCATTTCACACAGAAATAAACATGACTTTGTTTCAAACAGTGATGATGATCAAGTAGCTAATTAACTTAATTTATTATCGATAACATTAAATTTGCTTTGTCTGTAATAATTGCTACATAGATTACTTACCAACTGAAAAAATTCTTAAAAAATAACAAAACTTTCATTATACTTAATTTTGCTTTTGGGTTTTCAGAAATAACAGTTTAGTTGCATCCTAGTGATCATAAAACCCTTTTAGGATGGCCGCATGCTTAACTCTACGATTAGCTGGCACATCTGTGTGACAGTCATCCTCAAACGATTAACTAACTGTCTGCAAATAATATTAGCATCCCTTCCCTCCTGCTTTGCAACCAGTTCTGTTTATTGTTTGCATTTCTTCTACCGGTTGGATGCACTTTCTAAGAAAATATGGTTTTCTCCAGTTGATAATTATGGATGTAAAATATTTATTATTCTGACATGTTTAGCATTTGTATATCAAAGATTGTTTTGTAAAAAAAGCAATCTCCAAAATATATCTCGAATGACATCATGTGTCCAGTTTATTACGTGTTATTTAATTTTGTTTAGTTTCCTTAATATTATTTGTTTTTGTTTCTTGTAACTTTTTATTTTTCTAAAACCATTGCCTTTCACCACTTATTTAGTTTAATCCTGGCTATTATATCCTCATCAATGCATTGCAGAGTAAAACATCGGATTTTATGGTGTGCATTTTTACATGTGGAAATGAATGGTGCAGTACAAAAGTTCCAAAAAGCAATAATAAATATTAGGAAGAGTGGTGGCAGCATTTCTATTGTTCTTTTTATGCAACTTTGATGGTGAAACTGAGTCAAGTGATGAGAATCCCATAGAAATCATGAGTTGCTTCTACAAAACTTTCAACATGTTTTTATAGCAAATGTTGTGCAAAATATTTTCAAAATGCTTATCTAAATTTCCTATTAAAGGCTTATGATAGTTGGTAGTCGCTTATGCTCAAATAATTCATTATTAATATATGTCATGACTTCAAAGCCATTTCATCAAAAATAATATCCTACTACAGACCTTTCATAATGCCATTTCTTGTCCCATTATTCATTTTTGGAACTTTTTGCATTCCCATATCTTTTGAAATAAATACCTGGAACTGTAGTGGCTGGGTGGTAAGAACTTGGGATCGGTGCCTTAGGGTTCCAGGTTAAAAACCTGATTGTACCGAGATCCAGTGTATATGTGGGCTTGGTGCTTGTTAAATCAGATATCGAAGATGAAGCATCCTTCTGTGTGTGTGGTATGCTAGTTTGGAGAGCTGGGTTGCTGGCACAGGTGTCATCTTTCTCATCTAACCACATCACTTCAAAATTACTAGGTCTGTACTTAAAATGGACCTCACATTGCTTCTCTAAATGGCATGCTGTTATACCTAAACTAAATTGGGTTTGTTAAAGCTGTTGAATTTTTATACTAGTATAGAATAAGTTGAGTGAGAAAGTTATACACTAACATGAAAACCTCTGTGGTGCTGAATTCACTTGGAGCTTATATTGTTATATATGCACTACAAGTAGATATAAAATTACAAAACCTTTCTGTGGAGTTTCATGATCCAAAATTAACATATCCCATGCATAAGTGTCTACTCTAAACCTGGCCCAGTAGCTAATTTCTAACTATTAGAGGTTAGCATATACTTCCATTTGGAAAAATGCTGTGGATGAAATGGTCAAAACAATTATTTTTTATGCTACATAAAGGTACTGCTGAAAAATTTATGAAGTATTAAATTTTTATACAGTCTGTCAGTCCTATTAGTCATATTTAGTTAAATCTTCTTTACACACTATCATCTTAAATAGAAAAGTTCCACTCTTCTGTACCTCAGGGATGCCATTTTTCCGCCGAACGGCGGATTTCCGCTTTTTTTGTTTTTTTATAAATCCGCGATTTCCGCGGAAATCGCGGTTTGAAAAATTCCGCTTTTTCATTTTTAAAGAAAATCAATCCTCAATTTCCACGGATATTTCTTCTTTCTTTTTCTTCAATCTTTGTGGGTGATACTGCAAAGCAACTTGTAAAGTTGGCTCCAAAATCTCAATTGATTGCGATAAAAAATTTTAAGATATGTGTATTTAAGGCATACATTGGGTGTGCTGAGTGGCTTGTGGAAAAAATGCCTTTTGCCAACCCTTTTTAAAGGCAGTATCTTCACTGGATCCATGCAATAGAAAGACTTTGTTGCATTAGAATTGATGAAAGAACTGCCACTCTATGCTTCAAATGTTGTTCAAGATTCAGAAAAAGAAGCATATGATTTGGAAATACATAATTTTCAAAATGATCATTTTAGTGATATTGTAGAAGAATCTGTTGATTTATGGTGGAGAGATGTGGAGAATACCTCAAAATATCCTCTGCTTTCAAGGATGGCATTTGCTTTGCTAACCTGCTTCCATGAATCCAAAGTGGAAAGTAGCTTTAGCATAATGAATAATGTGATTACACCTGGAAGCAATAGATTAAATGTTTCAACATGTAATGCTATGCAGTGCATTAAGTATGAGCTGCGCTCACACACACACACAAAAAAAATCAGCAGTTTGTATGTTTTCCAAACATGACTTTCTCAAAGAAAAAGTTGATCCGAAACTGGTGAGAAATGTAAGAAATTCACGGAATGTTTACTTTGATAAACTTAAACAAAATGAATCATTAAGAGAAGAGAGAATAAAAGAATTAAATGCCAGTAAAGAAAAAGCTCTGACAAAAAAGATGTCTGCAGATGCAACTAAAAGGCAAAGAATAAATCATAAGAAAAAACTAACACATAGTTTTTAGAGACTGCATGAACCAAATTTTAATGGTGGCGAAAATGTAAATGAATCCAAAAGAAGAAAAGTTGAGGATAAAAGTAAAAGTGAAGCTGTCAAAAACTTGCATTCTGAACTTAATTCTAAAAGAAATGTTAAAATTAAAAAAATAATATCCTAACTATCAAAGAGATGTTTCTGCAAATATTTAAAAAAAATGAAAAAGTTTTATTTTTATAGATTTTCTGCATTTGAGTGTAAAAATACAGCATTGTAATAAAATTAATAATATTGTTAGTATTTTTCAAAATTTTTAATTTGTGTGAAGAATGCAGTAATTTATCTTTTTAGTAACTTAAACATTTTAAATTCTGTCCTAGTGTTGGACATTATTTAATTGTAAAAATATATGATTTGGATTGGATTTCTGTTTCTAATATTCATGCACAGCTTTATTGGGTAAAAATATTAATTAAAAATCAAATTTAAATTATTATATATATTTGTATGTTGTATGTGTGAGTAAGCCTCATTTTTATGCAGTCAGCTTATTTTTTAAAAAGCTTTTAATTTTATAACATTGATTTCAATTATAACCAAATTTTCATTTTATTATATATTATATTAATTCATGAAATTCATGCATAAATGTCATGAAAAATTGGAAATTTTACTTCATAAATTCTTTTACTTGCGTGCGATTCCCACACTTTAACTTTTTTAAATTCACGCACAATTTTCTCATTTTTGCTTTTTTTATTTCGCGCATGATTTCCTCTTTTTTGCTTTTTTGTGAGTGGCATCCCTGGTACCTAAAACTGACCAAGTTATGAAGCTTTGAATATCACTGTGATAGACAATTTTAAACCATTTTAGTGGTTGTCTGGAGGATCCCCTCCCTCCATCAGTAAAGAGAGCTTGCTCAACACAGACACTGATTGATTTAAAATTATGAAATTCAAAGCTTCATAACTTTGCCAGTTGTAATCGCAGAAGAGTGATATAGTTAAAATGCTAGTATGTCAAGAATATTTTAATGAATATGATTAATAAGACTAAGGGACTGTATAAAAATTCAGACTTCATAAATTTTTTTTCATCATTACATTTATGTATTCAAAAAGCATAATGTATTTCTTTTCGTTTAAAGCATTTTTTTTTTTCATTTGAAAATATATGGCTATCTTTAACAATTTAGAAATTACAGGGATGAGATTCTTCCGCTTTTTCGCGAATTTCCGCTTTTTTGTTATTTTGGAGAAATACCGTTTTTTTTTTTTTTTTTTTTTCCCTCTCAAAATTCCGGTGGTTTTTTTTTTCCGATTTTTTTCCCCCTGCAAAAATTTGCTTTTTCTTCCGAAAATTCCGCTTTTACACAAAGAAAAGAAACTTTCCTATCTTACGTTTTCGAAAGAAAATTCTGGGAAAATATGCTGAATAGTGCGGCTTAACTCCACTCGCTAGGAAACTAGCTGATTCATCTTCTACTGACGAATAAACATTATATCTGCAAACTCTACAAGTATGAACATTCAGTGCCATTCAAAGTATTAAGTATCACCTTTTTGCAGAAAACAAAACCTCTGTGGCATATTTTGCAAAAAAAAAAAATTTGCATGAGCATTTTGAAAAAAAAATTAGGTCATCATGTATGGCGTACCAAGATGAAGAAATAATAAAAAAAATAAATAAATAAACTGCATTAAAAAAAGAAAAACTCCTGTCAAAAGAGGCAACTAAAAAGCTGTGTGCAAATGCAGCAAAAAAACAGAGAATAAGACGGAAAAAAAAATCTCAAAATAAAAAATAAAATCGATGATTTACCTAGGCATTCTAGAGATAATGTAGTCCCGATAACTATGCCAGTAATTAAACAAAGAGATACTAATGAAGACTGTGCAAAAACTTTAGAACCTACTGAAAATAAACTTACAGAGAATGGAAACACATCCTTTAGTGAAAAAAAATCTGTCAAAGATAGGAGCCCTCCAAATCTGTTACCAACAAAAGCCACACAAATAAAAAAAACGAAAGAAAACCACTTATTAAGGTTAACCACAATTAAGGAAATGTTTCAAAGGGTTTCAAATAACAGTAATGCTAAATGAATCTGTCATTGTAACTGTAGCACTTCTCAACCCCTCTCACTTTATAAGGTGCAAGATCGTTGTGCTGTTACTTTTGCAAAAAAGTATAAAAATAAAAGAAATAAAACAGAATTCAATATATGATACATTATTATAATTTATAAAGAGCTAATACACTTTACACAATTGCATGAAGCAAAAGAAATTATTTGTCCTTATTTTTATTTATTTTTTGAGCTAACTTTTATCAAAAGGCTATTAAATATAATTCTTCTCAGACTTCTGTTGAGTGAATGTTGTATCTCAGTGATGTACATGTGGTAAATATGTTTTAATGTCTAATTTTGTATTTGAAGATGCCCCTGATGATGTGTTAAACTTTTTGTTAACTTTTAATGCGAATGATTTAATAATAATTTAATATTATTTTTCTTATTTATACGTACTGAATTATAAATAATTAATTTATTAATTATTATAGTGTAATATTTTCATCATTTGCATGTTTTGATATTTTACTTCTTTCGCGTATAAATTATGGTACAGATTTTTTGCTCGCGTATGATTTCAGTCTTTTTCCTTTTTTGCCAATCTCATCCCTGAAATTAGTTATTTGGCCATGTTTGGAGTGGAATTACTTTCTGCTTTTTTAGCCTTTAATTTAGAATTATTACAAAAATTGTGGAGCATGAAATCAGTTTTTTTTCTCCGATTCAGTATAGGGTACTGCCACCGGTATGAAGTCAGAATTTAATTAAATAAATTTATTAACATTAATAAGTTTTAAAAATATTAAAATAGTATATTGTCATTCAGATCACGTATGTGTACAAAATGTTGAACCTCTAGCACATCAGGAACTTAGTAAAAAATTGATTACAAAATTGCTTCTTTACAAATATGAAACATGTTCATATCACGCCTCACTGTTGTGACCAGGTAAGTGAATAAATGCAAGACTGTATGTGCATTACATAATTTTTTCTGTTTAAGTGTTTTATGTTTCTATTTTTGTCTTCATAGGATTTTCTTGATGTAGTTATCCTCTTTATTTTTCTGTATTCATTTGAATCAGTCATACTCACTTTTATAGAGAAGGTCTTAGCTGTGTCAACGCTACCAAACAGTATTTTATAAATCAGACAAATCTTACGCTCCAAAAATAAAACATTAGAAGAAACAAGGGGAAAAAGATATAAAAAGTATTATCCGCATGCACTATTAAAATAATAAATGTCTGTATATCTCCAAGGTATCTTTAAATCTTCTTTCCTCATTTACTTCTGTATTTTGATCTTAATTGTATTTGTCCTGAATATATTTTTACAATATGTCCCTTAATTTTTTCTCTATTTTTTAAGCATAAAATAACTTAAAATTTTAAAAAATTGGAAGTGTGTTGTTGTATTCTAAAAATTTGCCCTGGCAAAATGCTGGTGAAACAAGTCTAAATCAGGCTTTAAAATTTTTCCTGAATGAAACCATTTAGTCTAAACATTATCCTCCTCTCTTTTGGATATACTGAGAAGTTGCTTGTTATTGATTGAGTCATTGAAATGTGTGTAATGGAATTTCTAGCAACATAGGCTGTTATACCCTAAATCCTATAAAATGCAATTGGTCTACGTCAAAAAATTTCAAAGATTGTAGGAGAATCCTAAGTTGCCACTTATTAGAAACATATATTTGAATTAAAGCTTTGAATGAAGAAAATTGGTTGTTATCAAATTGAGTTTTTCCGGGAGGTTAGATCTATTATTTCAGTATTTGGGGCAGTGCAATATCATATGTTCAGTGTTATTTTCTTGACTGCATATTTGACATCGAGGGTAAGTTGCTTGTTGTTACATGCAAAAAGCATTGTTTGTTTATTTATTTCAGTCGAGCACTTTTTTGTATGAAATATTTTGTGAAATTTCGGAAATAGTAAATAGTTTAGATATTTTATTTGTTAAAAATTTGGAAAGCTTCCACCCCAAATAATTGCTGACTCTTTAACTTTCACAAATCTATCTTTTCTATCTCGAAATTAAACTGCTTAGCATTTGAAAAATTGTTCATTTTGACAATTTGTTTTATTGCTCTCACTCACTTCTGAAAGAAGTCATAGAAATAAATAGGGACACAAACAAATCAATGTTTTCACTATTATATCAGATTATTATTTTAGCACATTAAAATACTAAAAATGTATAAATAAAAATTTTAACAAAATATCGACTTTAAAATTATTGATGAAAAAAGCAATGAAATAGGCAATGCGTAGAATAGCTTTCTTCTGTAGGAATACAGTTGTATATTTAACAAATTATTGACACTTATAGAGTACTGTTTTGTTAGATTTAATATATCCGTATTCTGAGCACTGTCAAGAAACACCAGTAGGCATCGTGATATACATTTCAGGACATGGGAAAATGAATGACTCATAAAATTGTTTCATAAGTGAAAAATAGGGTAAGATAGGCTAACAGACACGAGTATAAACATAATGGGGAACTTCAGCATTTTTTTTTATTTTTTAAATCGATTTAAAATGCTTCAAAATGAACAATAACATTAAAAAAAAAAATTCTAGACAGTTTTGTTTTTCTTAAATTTGCAATCAAAGTTCACTTCAGAAAATGCGGGGAAAACTATCCATTTTGCTAAACGGTCTAGACAAATTGCCAGACAGGAGAAACACTCTTTCCTTCCCGCTCGTGCTGTATAGAGATTCTCTTTTTTTCTATATTCTCCTAATATGGCATCAGATAAAAAAATGTCGGAAAGATACAAGTATTGTTCCTAAATGTCGTAATAAGTAACGCACCATAAATTATTTATCAATCAATGCCAAAAATTATGTTATTCTGCAAAAAGTGGTATAAAAGCGAGAAGAGAGATCCAGCTAACCGAATTATCAGCAAGAAGCGTCATGTCTATGGAGATCATTTTGATGTGAGTTAAATCTATATTAACCCATAAAATTGTATATCATGGCTCACATAAATTCAGAATTGAATCTTTTTTTTTTTTTAAAAGAAAGTATAAGGTGAGGTTAGCAGCAAAAAAAATTAAGATATTTTAAAGCAAATAGTTAAAGTTAATTAGTTTTTCCCATTTGATTGGATTTATTTTTTACCCTTTGAGGGCAATGCCCTCAAAGGGTAAAAAATATAGAAGATCCACCTTCTTTAAGAATCTTTTTTAAAAAAAACTTGCTCCATGTTATTTTATAGCATAAATTTTTCAATGGATATTTGAATGTTCTAAATATTTTTTAAAAAATTACCAGTACTATTGAAAATTAACAAGAATATCTTAAAAATTAGTTTAAATTCACGACTTTTTTAATAATAAAATTCGTTTTCATTTGTAGTTCAACAAAATAGTTCGCAGAATTAACTTTTGATGCAAAATAAATTCTTTATATTCAATGAATGCATTAAAATCAAAATTAGTCTTCAAAAAGTTAGTTTGCTCATCAATTATTATAGTTGAGAAAAGGTGGGATAAATTTATCTCATCTTGCATCTCGAGTTTGTTGATGGCAGCACTTAAATTCCTAGATCAGTCGCATTTGGTCTGGTTTGAATATTATTATAAGTTTATATAGTTTTTTTATATAATTCAAAAATTAACTAACATAATGAAAAAAAGCTTACTTTGCAGTAAAGAAGGCTTACTACTTACAAATACTTTGTTCGTATCTTTTCTTTTTTTTCTTTTTTTTTTTGCAATTTACGAAAGTGGTTACAGTTTTATCATTTTTAATTTTTTAGTGTATTTCTTTATATAAGTTATTTTTACCAGATTTTATATTAATTAGTATAAACTAGTATTTTAAAATTAATACTTTTACAAAGGAAATAATTTATATAGTAAAATAAAGCGTAGTAAAATAAAACTATAAAATAAAATTAATTTTTAAAAGGCACAGGTGTGTTTTTAAAAATGCGCTTGTAATAAAATAAGTAAGCAATCAGGATTTTACTGATAGAAAATGAGTAGCTTGCTTTGTTCCGAAGCTTTCAAAGAGACCCGTAAAAATACTACAGAATAGTGTGTCACATTTGAGTGCTGATTGTTGGAAAATCTGTTGTATTCAGAGAGATACACATTTTTTCAAGGCATTTTCAAATAAAGGGCTGGCGATACGATTCGCGGAAGAGTCTCGGGGAATACGGAAGACCATTGATGGGCGGTGGGACTATGTCATCCCACCCCTTGTGAAAAAAACTAAAAGCAGAAAAAATTCTTTATTTGTAAAATATTTTGTGAATTTGAACGCTGAATAGTAGAAAAGCTAAAAACTTCACTTTTAAAATGTTAGCTGGTACAAACGCCTTGATTCAAAGCAGAGTACAGAACTAGCGAAAGAGAAGTATGCGAAGGAAGGCACCCTCAACGTCAGAATCTACTCGGCCAATGAGAGTGCATTTCAGATTGCATCATGATTCCTGCTATTTCAGTGCATCTTTCGCTCGCGATATTTAAATAAATAAATTTTTCTGTAAAATTTCACTTGCATATGTGAAATTAGAATGATTTTTTCTACAAATACGGATGGCTTTCACATGTTTTTAAAAAATGCTGAAGTTCCCCATTGTCATCATATAATTCAAACATAGTCATGATGCATATTAATTAGAAATTGTGAGTTGTGGGAGAGTGCATAGAAATGAGCAATTGTCATGAGCTCCCATTTGTCATTTTAATAAATGCTTAGAAGTTAAAGGGTTTTCTTATTATTATTATTTTTAATGGTATTTAGTTATTATTTAAGAAATTGTGTATTGGGCAGTTTAAAATTATGTATAGGAAAATTTGAAACTGTGATAAGAAATTGTGTCTAGGTTGATTTAACCTTTTTCTTGTGATGTGGTGTGTTGCATGTTAAAGCTTTAATTTGTGGTTTCCTGTATATATATGTTTTTAAGCTTTCTTTTTTTTCTATTTATTTTCCTTATGATTGTCTTTTAATTTACTTCCAGCAGCATGTTAGCTGGATGGGAATATGCTGGTTAAATCATATCATTAAACATTAAGATATTACATTAGCTTTCAACAATGGAAGAGAAACACGCAACTAAATGTTTATTTAAACAATGAAAATGGTTTGAATTGCATTGCAAGAATGAAAAGTATTGTAAAATATGCCAAAAAATATTTTTAAAAATTTATTAAAATTGGAGAAAAATTGTACAGCAACTTAATTGATATAATTGAAAAGGTAATTTTTTGCATTTTCAGATTGTGTAAAAATGATTTTTTTGTGCTGTAATATTTTCAGAAATTAAGGAAAAACATCAAAATTTTGTTTCATTTTTAATTAATTAAAATTTAAAAAAAAAAAGGGCTCTGAGGTGTATATTCCCACCTTTCTGCCAAATTTCATAGCTCTAGGTTCAGGGGTCTGTCCTGTAGAGTGCCAACACACACACACATTCTCCTTTATTATTAGTAGAGATATCCATTGTTTTTGCCCATGTTATCTTGTGATTAAGATAACTAGAGTGATTTTGATTGCATTTGAACTTGAGAGAGATCTATTGTAGGGAGAGTGAATGTCCAGGCCTCGATTGTAAATGAACCATCCAGTTGAAAGGGGGTGGAAGTGGTGGTAGATTGAAATTTCCTTTCCCCCATAAGTACCTTATTATTAGAGATAGAAATATTACTCAACTTAGGAGAAAGATTGCATCATCATAACAAACGGCTTTTGATGAAAAAGTTTTCCAGTAGCTGCAATTTCATCTGTTTTTTAACCTAAGCTTGGTACATGTTTTTGGAGATGTCTCATCATTTGCATTCTCTCCCACCCTTTTTCATCCCTCATAGCTCCACTCTAAATGAAATTAGGGGTTTAATGATTTGTTTTAAATGTAACAATGTAAAATTTTGTTTTCCCTAGCATCCCTTGCTGCTGAAGCATGAAAGATGCTTATCATTTACTCATGTAGGGCATTAGGTATTGGCAATGATTGGATTCTTGCTTGCTCTGCTGCCATCACTCTCATAAGTTTACCTACTAGCTCCTTGGTTATTAGTTGCTGTGCTTTTCTACTGTTAAGTACAATTTGCTGTTATATCTTCTTCAACAACAATTGCACTGCACAACTGCAAGTTAATAGGTTAATGCACTTTATGCTGTTTTATAAGTGTCTCCATTGCTGTTTTTTACACAATGTAACTTACATAATAATTAGTATATTTTGAATTTACTTGTATGTAAATTATTTTTAATTAGACAGCATGTCAAAAAAAATGTTGAATGAATGATGGCAAAGACGAATTCTGCTTTAGAACAGTGATTTTCTGTGCTTGTTAAAATGGAATGAAATTCGTAATTACCAACCTAAAAGTTTACATGATTTATAAATAAAATAGCAGTATTCTACAAATTTTTCTCATTCACTGAAAATTGTATTATTGTATATTGCTCGGTAATCAAGGTCTTTTGCCTATAGCTATCAAACTCAACTGTGCTCCTAAATTTAATATATTGACATTAATAATTTTTTGTTGCAATTACTTTCATTTGAAATAAAGTTTTAAAAACTTTTTTTTACTCGAAAACATGTTTAATCATTTCTTCATGCTTGTTTTCATCTGTTTATGCTTTTTGTAATGCAGTTTATGTTGTTATATTTCCTGCAAATTACAAAATTTTTAAAAAAATGTTTTGTTTTCAAATTAGAAATTTAATGAAGGAAATGATATGAAATTAAAAGGAAAAGGAAAGTCGGTAAGCTTTAAAACAAATCTATATTCCATACAGTGTTTTTTTACAAAGAAATTGAAAATGCAGAGAGGTAACCTTCCTCTTATATGTACTCTCAGTTTTATTGTTATAAAATCAACATTGTAGTAATTCTTTGTTTCTTTCTTTAAAAGAATGGAACTGTATATATGAGAATAATTTGGTGGATGTGAAAGTGGTTTTGCATTCTTTACTTTTTTATTTCATTTTACTTTATGAGAAGAAAACATTTTCTAACTGGGAATCAATAGTTAGTTGCTAGAGAAGCCATGACGCATGATGATGATATCAAATCGTGGGTACTTCATGTTCTTTTCTCCTCTTATTTTTCTCGTTTTGATTACAGACTAGCTGCCTTCGACGACCAGCTGGTTTGCCCATATTAGAACTTTTAACTTAAAATGATTCAGTTATATCAACTAAATGCAACATATGTAGGTTGTTTGAAATAGTTGTTATTGTTGTATTTAATGTTAATAATTTGTAATCAAAGCTATTTATCCAAAAAAGTAATTTCTACTTTAAATTTTTGAATGTAATAAACTGTCTTTTTTTATATCCACAAAAGAGAGAAAGAGAGAGAGAGAGAAAAAAAAACCTGAAAACTCGAACAAAGGACTAGTATAAATCAAGTGACATGTCATTAAAATAATTTTTTTTGTTGATTTCTTTAGATGAAACAATGAGTTCCAAAATCAAAAATGAAATAGAGATGCATCAGTACAAAAAGATAAGCTTTTGGTGCATAAATTCAAACTTCTCAATTCGTAAATCAAATTTAAAATTCAGAGAACAGTAAATGAATGCAGTTATTAGCTGCAACTTCTCAAATACTAATTTGAACTTGTTGCTACAATTTTGAAATTCACTTAAATTTTTAAAAAACTGGTAAAAAATGTAATAAACTCTGTAATTCGAGCCAATATTAGACAGGCCTTAAAACAAAATCAATCATATGGCAATCAGAAAGCGATTATAAATTTATATATAAAAAATATTTATAAGAGTGAAAAGCTGTTTCAATTCTTTATTAATTTGGTGTTTCATTATCTGTTTCCCTCTAATTCTGGTATTCTAATTAAATTTGCTGAAGGATAAGTAAAGCATGTATGATTTGAAACAGCAATAAAAGTTTGATAAAATTCTGCAAAAAAATATCGCATAGTATTAAATGTAATATCAGAGGAAAGGTCACTTTCCACATTTCAAAATGGATTAAAAGTGGTTTGTTTGAAAATTTAAAAAAATCAGCATTTATCTTAACCTAATCAATTAAAATATAAAATTTAGAAAAAAATAAATTTTCGGGTTAGTGAATTGTGAATCTTTTCGCTAAAGCCAATCCTGATATGGTGAAGTGTTTTCATGTCATCCCGAAGAAGGGGTGCAACTCTCTCCCTCACTTCCATAGAGAGTACAACTTTCTGTGACCTTGTCGACCTTTACCGATTTGCTTTTAAAACAATTTAAAAATTTGCTGAAATAATCTATGGAGTTGAATTGTTTTCATTAGAAAGGTGAAAATTCAAACTTTAAAATAGTATAAAAATAATTTTCATGCGTTAATTACTTCGGAAGTTATTTTTGAAAAAATATCTGCAAACGGCCAAAATTCACTTAATTTTTAAATAATTTTTTAAAAAATGGCTCCAAGGTGCACATTCCCACCCTCCAAAGTATATCTGTACCGAATTTGGTAGCTCTAAGTTCAGCGGTCTGTTCTGTAGACCACCAACATACTCACAATCTTTCTCTTTTATTATTATTAGTTATTGGGGCATTTACACATATCTTAATACAGTCCTACCTCGAAAATCCAGACTTCTAAAATCCGAAAACCAGACGATTTTTTTTAACTTGTGACGAGGAAAAAATTAGCTAAATAAATTTTAAACTAGAATGCTTGAGGCAAGATGCGGAAATTCCAGTCATTCTATTCATTTTAAATTACAATTTTTTTCTTTGTATCCTTTTTAAATATCTCTTTACGTTTTTATTGTTTAAAACATGTTTTTGTATGGGGTTGTTGGAATTGACGTCAATGTGTAGATCAGCATACGTCTTGATTGGTTGCGCATGCGCAAATCTCGGAGGCATTATCAAGGCAACCATTTGCCGTTGTATTGCGACTCCTGGGTCTGTTCTGAAGACGTCTGCACATGTGTGCTTAATTGTGACATAGCTTACCTACATGGTGACATCAGAACTTTGACATCTCTATTGGTTTAAGTAAGATATCTAAAATCTGGAAATTTCCGAAATCCGGACCATCCAAACCCCCCGCACAGTCCATATTTTCGAGGTTGTACTGTATATCGGATTTTAGTTTCGATATACAGTACAACTGTAAACTGAGTTACTCCCACCCTGCCTAAGCATTGGGGTCAATTGAATAATGGCTGTCATGACAGCTCGAATACTAGGTTGGAGTCCTAATAACCATGACTGGCAGAAGGAGGTATGTTTCATCATTGGAGTAGGGTAACTCAACGTACACCATTACTATGCCCACCAGGGAAGCAAGACCCTGCTGCTTACTTATCCGGTGACTTCTCTTCCATGTACTCGTGCGGTAGTCAGAATGGCTTAAAACAGGGGTTCTTAAACTTTGGGTCACCAAAAGAGATAACTTTTAACAATATTAGGATTACGAAAACTTCTACAATGCATTTTTTCAGATTCTTAATATTGTTAGTTTTTCAGATTCTAATATTAATAGCAAAACTAGTTGAGAAACTCAACTTAAAACATTTCATTCAAATTTTTGCTGAACAGCTCTATTAATTTCAGTTTCTTGTAATTTATTATTGGTTGATGCTTCTTTTTCTTGCCTGGTCTCTAGCCTTGGGAGTCACAATAAAATTCTCTAGACAAAATGAACTGTCAAGAATTTTGTCCCCAGAAAAGTTGCGAGTGAAGAAAGTTTTGGAAGCCCTGGTTTTTAAGTCATTCTAATACTTTGAGGCACTCTTTTTCTTAATTTGTGAACAATTTTAAATGATTATTTGTTTAATTAAGTATATAATAATAGTCTGATCAGTAAAAGGAGGACATGTTCAAAGGTAATTTTTTCTCTTCATACTTACCAGTCAAAATGGAAGTCATTATTTCTTAAGCAATTGTTTGTTGTACTGATATTAGTATGGCTGCATAAGGGCCTGTTTCTTTTTTTTAAAAATCTTGCAAGAAATATTTTGAATCTCTATGTTGAATAGCAAGGTATATTTTGTGTTAAAGTGCTGGGTAAGCAAATGTGTATACTGTGGAGCTCGGCTAATTTGAATTTGTAACTAATTCTAATTTTTTTCTCTGATCTTGTGAATTTCTTATTAATGTGAAGTTAAAATATTGTCTGTAATTCGAATTTATTTTGGATAATTCAAAATCAGAACTGAAAGGATTTTTTCCCCTAAATTCTTTTCATTAGTTTAGTATGTCATTCCTTTTGGCCTTGGTGATTGTAAGTAAATATTTTTTTGAAACCCTTAATTCCCTGAAAGACTTAACGGCTGTATTCAATAAATAAAAAAAAAAGACATTACACTATTTTTTTCTTTATGCTTGAACTCATTAGATGTGAATTGTACTGTTTATTTATAAAGTTATATTGCACAATTACTGTATTCCAGGTGCCTATCAAGGTGCTGGTGCTGTGTGTTAATTAAAATTACTTACTAATTTGTTGAAATCATTATTTTTAAACTATTAAGATTTTTAATAATAATTATTTTATTTATTAAAAATAAATAAAATAATGCCATTTTTAAAAATTAATGTTTTTCTTCTGCTGTACTCATTTTTAAATGCAGTTTTTCTTAATTTAATCTTTTAAATAAATCAACTATTTATTGTGTTTGCATTAGCTTTGAATTAGTCAAGTTCCATTTTATTTCCTGAAGTGTTTCATGAATTTTATTTCACTAGTTTTGCTAAAACATTATCTTTAAATGATTAATGCATGCTGTATTTTTCTGAGATCTCTGTGTTTTTTGTTCAGTGGTGCTGTATTTCAGTTCTTTTAACAACGAAATATTCGACGAATATTTCTTAGTAGAAATCGCCCTACCCTAGAATCGTAGAATTAGGGGGGGGGGGGGGCATAGCTTCTAAAACATAGAAAATGTTTTGTGAATTTTTTTTACAACTGATGTGAATCGGGAAATGTTAGGAATCTCTTTTTTCTTTCATCTTTTCTATATGTTTTAAGAATTAAACCTACGTCTTCATTTTTAGTATTTTGTTAAAATAATTTAATTTCTTTCAGATGGTAGTTTCTTCTCAGAATCTCGATTTAGAAGAAATAGAACAACGAATCAGCAATATTGAAGCCCAGATAGAGCTTACTGATGAAGATATTGCTCCTGTAAGTGATTTTTGTCGCAATATTAATTACATTAATGCTTTATTAATGTAGAGATGTAATTAAATTATGAGAATTTTTATTGACATTTTGACTTCACAATTTGCTTTTTTCAGAGTCACATGACCATGTTTGTTTTATGTTTGTTGTAGACAAAAGGAAGCTTAAAATTTTGCATTCTTTAGTTTTGTTTTGCATGGAATTTATTTAGATTCCAGTAGCTAGATAAAATGGCCACAATATGAAAAGTTTTTAACTAGACACAGGAGCTATATTTTAATATTATGGCTGCTGCTGATAACAAAAATTAATCTGAGATAACGATGTTAAAATTTATATTTTACGATTTTTATCAAAACAAAATATTTAATGATAAAAAGATAATTCTAAAAAATAAATTTATACTGGTAACTTAACTTGATTTAAAGGGTCTTTTATGAAATATGAAGGCATTAAAAAAAATATTAACTCAATGACTTTAAACTTACTTGGTTGCATCTACTCTACTGGTTATGGAAATTCCAAAAATCATGAAAAAATGAGTCCAGAATGTCTGTTTAGAGTCTCAAAATTTTGTTGCTCTTCTTAATTAAAAAAAGATTTGTGAAAAAGAGTTCCTTGTCTCCTATGTAATATCATTGTTCTGAAAGAAGGCTAAATAGGCATACATGTATAGTAAAATTATTGGCTATATATGTATGTGTAAGAGGATGATGTTGTGTAAGTACCAGGAAATTCCTGAGTTCTCCAATTGCGAGTTAATGATCCAAAAAATGGTTTTGTCTGCTGGTGGGTTATTATAAAAGATATACTTAATTTTATACTTTTGATTGAAATTCATTAAAGTAATTCTGCTCTTATTAAATTTTCTAAGTTAAGTTCCTTCTTAGTTTAATGAAATGATTTACAGGGTGGCGACAGAACCTGGATATCAGGGAAATTCGTAAAAATATCTAAAAATCAGGGAAAATTAATAATTACTTGAGTTTTTATATATAAATTAGTATCTTATGTCTAGCATTATTTGTAATAATAAATGGATTTTTTTTACTTATATTCATTTATAAAAGCATAAGTTTTTGATTGGAGCAATTAATTTCTTATGAATTGTTAAAGAATAAAGATTTGATTTATTCAAAGATTCTCTTGTTTAAATCTTTGCTAAAATATATATTATTAGGTACATATAATTATACTATTTTTATATTTATGCTGCAATATGTTATTCTGGTACTCATGAAAAGAGCACTAATTAGTTATTCACTGTTTTAAAGTTTTGAGCAAAGATCATAATAACCTTTACTGTTAATATAATTTAACTTGTATTGCAAAGAGTAATTTTAATGTTTCTTTGAATGCAGTTTTAGAAGCAAAGTATTTTGTTAAAATTTCCCGTATTTTTTTACATTTAAGAAATGTAACATACTGTTTTAATAGATTTTTTAAAAATTAAATTTCATAAAAATATTTTTTTTTTCATCTTAAATAACTGATAAAGGTGTTTTTAATAATGTATATTGTACACATACAGTGATTCTGAGTAGGGAGAAAGCCAGGAAACTAATATAATTAGTAGCCATAAATCAAGGAAATGTTGTAAGTTTAGTCAGGGAAATTTTTTTCACAGTTTCTGTAGCTACCCTGATTTATGAGGGTTTTTTTCCCCCTTTCTTTTTTCTAGATTATTGCTGAATATACAAAAAGGAAACAGGCAATTCTCAGTATTGAGGAACAATTAAATAGTATCAAAGCCATGGTTGAAGATTTGAAAATGAGGTTACAAGAGAAGAAAAGAAGGTGGTTGCCTCCATTGATAACTCACATCGAAAGTGTCAACAGGAAGTTTTCTAAATATTACAAAATTCTTAAATGTGCAGGAGAAATAAGTTTAGACCAAACGGATGATACAGTAAGTTGAAAAATATTGGTAATGGGTTATTACAAAATTTTCTATACCTGTAAATATTTGTTTGACTTTGTACCTGTTGTTGAATTGTGGTGACCCAGTAATAGATTTTCGGCTTTTTATATTAGAGGATTGCTAGTAAAGCATCAGGGTCGTTCCATGCCAAGTCAACACAACCCTCTTAGATTTTGATGAACTAGGTAAATCAAGAGTCTTAACATATCTATAAATGAAAATGTAGAAGAAAAAAAAATCCATGCATTTCACTGATGAGTTATTAATTATTGAAATTTTCATTTAAAAAATGCTCTGCTTTGAGATAGTTAAACCTCTATATCTCAATGAAAAGAGATAGAAGTTTGAATTTTATCTTACATTAAAGCTGCATTAATGTGATGTATAACACAAATTTTAATTTAAAAATTTAATTCAAATTTTAATTTCTCAAAATGTGACAATTTTAAAATTCTGAAAAAATTCACAAAATTAGTTTGTACTGTGCTCTTACATCTCCCCAAGTTTCATTTTGGGATCTGGTGATGGAGGGTAAGTTTCACATGGATGAGAAAATTGCCGTCACATTGAATTTTGCTTTTTATATACATAATATAATTTTGGCAAATTGTATATCATTAGCATTGTTAATCTTACATTATTACTTGTTAAATAAAGTTTTCATTCAAATTTTATTTTGAACTAAGAATTTTCTAACAATATAGTGCTTTAAATCTTTTATTTATTACTTAATTTTCAAAAAATGAATCGATTAATATTTCAGTATTGGTACATTAAATTTTGTTTTTAATAAAATGTAGCTTTTGGTAAATCTAGCATTATTTAAAAGTTGAAAAAATTAAGTACAATTAAGTAATTAAAAAACAATTTATTATTTAGTTTAAAGAAAACAAAACAGGAAAAATTGTATTTTTTTTTTTTTTTTACCTATTACTCGTATTACTCAGACTAGGTTTACATTCAAGTTTGTGCACATGTTAGGGATTAGAAGATATTCATAATCTCTGCAATCTTTAACTGGTAGATTGTACATGCGACCAGTTGGCGTAATGGGATTCACTATATAAATAATATCAGAATTGGGAATCCAGAGAACATCAGGTGTTAATGGATACAAAAATGATGTTGAAGGTCCTGATGGATGGAGGAAAGTCGCCTTAACTTCATTTTTTCCCAAAACGTAACTTAGCCGCCATTTTCATTATACATGGAAATCACATAGCCATTCATATTCCTAAAATTAACATTTCTCCTTTTGATATGACCTGATAACTGGTTGATGTTGTACCAAAAGAGAATGTTTTAGTATTAATTTTGGCTCCATAGTATGAAGGGATAAAAGCACGTAACTTTTGGGTCCCTGGTATTGGGATATCCCAACTAAAACGATGTGTGTTCCACATTTGCTATACATTCATCTTGTATCACGTAATTGAAGTATATTTTGCCTTTCCTATAATTGTAATGGTGTCATAATTTGTTTTTCGTATGACCTTTGTAGACTGGCTCTGACAGCTTCTCTTTTAACAGCCCCCAACTCCATCACACAGACCTTTACCATGAGCAGTGGCTGAAAAATGCCATTCAGTATCAATTCCAAATTCTCTTTGGTGATAGCACAGATTTGAAAAGTTCTTTTTATTTTTGTACTGGGCAGCTGAGCCATCAGAAAAATAAAAAAAAAATCATCTTGTTCTCAAATTTTAATTTTATCCCTCCGAGGCACACGAACGTCTTTTTCTGTTCTTCATGTTCAGTTCAAAAGCCGATATCTCCTATCTATAATTATATTTTCTTAAACAATCGTGGCTAAAGTATTCTTAAGATTTCAGAGATACAATTAAATACAAAAAAGATAAATTCATTTACTTTAAAATCTAAGCTCTGTAACCTGATAGCTAAAAGTTCTAAATAATTGGGCACTCAGAGGGTTAGGAAATCAATAAGCGTCTGCTGAAATAAATGGACTGCTGCAGTGTTGTGCTCAAGGCACTCCGAGAAGATAACGAAGCTACAGTGTTGAAGTGTGCTTTCCTCTGTAAAGTACACAACAAAAGGATGGACAGTAGTTTGAGAACTTTTCCAGTGGTAGGACTGTCTTGCAAAACAGCACTATAATTTTCAGAGAAGTCACAAAGTACTGCCACCTCTGATTCTGGCAGGTTTTCCTTCATATTGGCCATAAAAGCACTTTGTTGTTTGGGAATAAAATCGTGATGGAGAAGAACTCTGCAGAAAATATCCACAAATTCATCAGCAGATTTCTTTAAGGTTTCCAGGTTACACCTGTCAACAGAAACCCATTGACGAAAAATCACTGTTTTTATCAAATGTTTTCTAAGTCTATCCTCCAATATTTCTTTTATTTCATCAATGCCAGGAGAAATTTCACAATTTGAAAAATAGCAGTTGATCGAAGCTGGATTACATACCATTTTCAAAAGGCAGTCCTTATAGTTTTTTATTTTCCCGACTGTGAAACTGTTCATTTTCGAATTTTCAATCATTAATTTCACGTTTTGATGAATGGCGCATACACAGACTGTGTGTGTACCGCTTTGCCTAGCTAGTATACAATTTTTTGGTCGTAGTGCAGCAAATTTTGAAAATTCAATTTTAAGTGTATGAGATTTTGCTTTGAAAAGAGCTTGTATCCATGTGAAACTTATCCTCCATGTGCCATGACGATCCCAAAATGAAACTTGATTAGATGCAAGAGCACTGTGCAAACTAATTTTGTGAATTTTTCAGAATTTTAAATTGTCGCATTTTGAGAAATTAAAATTTAAAAATTAAATTAAATTTTTAAATTTAAAATTTGTGTCATGTTATACATCAAATTAAAGCACATTAAAGGAGCTTTAATATAAGATAGAATTCAAGTTTATATATATTTTTTTCTTGAGCTATTGAGGTTTAACTGTCTCAAAGTAGAGCATTTTTTAATGAAAATTTCAATAATTAATAACTCATCAATGAAATGCATTTTTTTTTAACTTTTACTTTTTATTCATAGCTATGTCAAGACTCTTGATTTACCAAGTTTCATCAAAATCTGAGAGGGTCCATCGTAAAATGATTCAAAATTATGTTGATTTGACATGAAATTCCATTGAATTCTTTTATTCAATTGAAAATCCATTATGCATCTGGGCCTGATGCGCATTAACTTTTTTGTTGGGGATCAGTCATTCTCAAACTGGTGTGTCAAAGAAGTATGGAGAGTGACGTGCTTGCTTAAGTGTCATCTTGATCACCTAAATATATGTTATCATTATGAGGTCTTTTCCATAATAAATCTTGTGTAACTTCCGGATGGGTTGTAACTGAAGTAAATAACCTACCTAATTTGGTTTTCTTTAAATTTGAACTGTCAGGTTTTTTTTTTTTTTTTTTTTTTTTTTTTTTTTTTTTTTTTTTTTTTTTGCTGCTCAGTTATTTCATATTTATTCTCATAACCCACTGATCATGCATTAAAATTATTATCGTTATTTTAGTGAACCATTATACCTCACTTATAAGGTGATAACCATGCACCAACTGAAGAAGGAACTTCCATTTTGTGCCCTGATTGGCAACATTTGATGTCTTACTTTGCAAAGTTGACAGTGGTTCAGAGTGTGGTGGTCTTAATTGTTATGCATCATTTAATCAGAGCGAAGATTGCTTTCTTTTGTGAAATCTGTTGAAACTGGATTGAGATATACTGAAAATTATTGGTGTGATATCAATTATTCTTAACTTGTTAATGCCCAACTTAAGTTAAAGCATAGATTTCAATAAATTTGTTTTAAATTGCATTAAAAACATGAAGATTAAAATAAATCTAGAGTAAAATTAAATTCTAAGAATATTTTTTAGAAAGATTACTGAAAAATAAAGAACTTTTTTGAATTCCTTGCACTACAAAATTAAATCAAATGAGAAACTTCAAAATGACAACTCTGACTTAAAAATCTGGTTAACTGGTGGTATAGGCCTGTTGAAAATTGTTTAGGAGTTTGTATATTCATATTGATTTGTTATACAAAGCCAAAAAGAAACAGGAATGCATTCGATTTAGCCACTGTAATAAAATGTAATAGTCCTATAAATGGGACTCGGAGCATTAGCAGGTTAAATGGTTGCCAAAGGAGCAATTTTGTATTTGTTTTTGTTGCTTGAACAATGAATGATTTTATTGATTCAACATACTTTTTCAATTGAGGAGATCATATAGATGCTATTAGTTTTAGACAAAGGTATTTGCTTTTCAAATTCAACCATCTAATATCTTTGTTATAAAGAAAAATGTTGGTATTTGTATTGTCTTATCAGTTTTTGTTAATGATTTTTTTATTATGCTTGAAATTAATCTTCCAGCGGCCAGTTTAATATGCAGAAGATACTTATATCGTGCATCGTCTTACATATTTATATTGTGTTGTTTTACAAAAATAAATGCAACTTTTATTTATGTAATCTATATTTATTAGCTTAATATTAGACAAAGATTATATAAATAAAAATTGCAATTAAATTTATAAAAGAATGATATAAGTCTGCATACGTGTGCCTGCTGGAATGTTAAAAAATATCAATGAACTTTTTGAGTTAACATTTTACCAGGAAATTTTAATTACTGTGCTTATTTTCTCTTCAGTCACTGATATAGCCATAATAACGGGGAAAGTAATAAACCAAAAAAATGTGTTAACTATTTGATTTTCCCAATTTTTAATTTTTTTGTTAACAGCTCTGATAATTTATTTTTCAGGCAGAAATGCAGCATATATACAGGGTGAGTCAAAATAAATGCCCTGATTTCGAAGTTCATATCATAGCTACTATTGCCAGCATCTACAGAAACTTGCTACAGAAAGTTTGGAGATATTTCCATTAAAAATTTGCAGTATGCTGTGTAACAAAAAGAGCACATATTGAACATCTGTGATGCTTGCATTCAAAATTTTGATATATTACCTCTTGAAGCATATATCAAATATCTCAACTACCTGTTGCACAATAAGGCTTTGAAACTGCGGCATTCATTTTGACTCGTCCTGTAGATGTGTTTGCAATTACAGTTTGTTGCAACTACAGTGGAATCTCCCTGTAACAAAATTGCTTGGTTCCAATTGAAAAATTCGCTATGGAGAAAATTTCGTTATACGGAGATTAGAGATTTTTGCAGTTATTTAAGTAAATGTTACAAACCTTTTATTAGGTGCGATAAGTTCAAAAGTATTTAATTATGACTTTCAATTAAAAATGAAGTAATATTTATTATAAATTTGTTAAAATTATACTAATTTTTATTCTATAAATAAAATGCTCAAAAGTGAAGACAATTCACCAATTTAGAGAATAATATGTACTACACTCTGTCCCAAAAGTTTATAGAATCTTGTATTTTACCTATATTTTTTCTTGTATATGATATATTTTGATGTAACTTACTGTATAGATATGTTATGTCTATTAAATTGAAAAAACAGCAGTTCTACCCCGTATATTTGATGTCAATTTTTAAATCGTAGAATAAACTGAAATAACCTGTCCCAAAAGTTTATAGACAAATGCAATTTTATGCAAATATGGTATCGGTAATCATGACATCGATTCGGAGCCTAATAAATACGTTGTAAGAAAAGAAAAGCGTTCGTTTGTTCTGCGTTTCAAGATGCCTAAAGCGTAGCAGCTCTCTAATGAAGAAGCGAGTAAAATTCTGCATTTGAAATTGCTCTGTAGGACTGTTAAGGAAATAATGAAACTTTTAAATCGTTCTAAAAGCATGATTTATCGTGTATTAACTCACAAGACGCCATATGAGCCAAAACCTCGTTCGGGAAGACCACGTGTGACGGATATTCGCAGTGATAGACGGATACAAAGAATGGCTTTCAAGTCAGAAAATGTCGGTTCGAGAAATTACTGGGGCTTCCTGGTTGCAAATCTCCAAGAACACTGTTCATAGATGAATTATAGAATCTAGTTATATGATCTGTGCAAAAATGGCTCGCCGATTACCACTATCAAAGCTTTACATTAGTAAGAGATTACAATGGGCTCGTAATCATATGTCATATGGTTATAAATGGATGGCTGTCCTTTTCAGTGATGAAAAAAATGGAACCTCGATGGACCTGATGGGAATATAAAATATTGGCGTGATTTACGAAAAGAGCCCAGGAGCTTTTTCAGTAGGCAAAGTGGTGGTGGATCTGTGATGGTGTGGGCGGCTTTCAGTTTCAGCGGTCAAGTGCGTTTGGCCTTTTTAGATGGCCGACAGAATTCTCCTAAATACATAGAAACACTAGAAAATCATCTTATGCCATTTGCAGAAAACAGGGGGACGAAATTGGTAATATCAGCAAGATGATGTTCCCATCCATACCTCCAATGCTACGAAAAATTATTTAAACTCGAAAAATGTTACTGTTCTTGAGTGGCCACCGATGAGCCTTGATCTAAACCCAATTGAAAATGTGTGGAGCATTATGTCTCGGAAGGTATATGAGAATGGAAGGCAATTTTATTCAATGAATGCCTTGAATACAGCCATTGAAAGTGTATGGTACAACTTGGAACCAGAAATATTACAAACCTTAATTATGACGATGGAAAAACATGTATACAATGTCATACTGAGAAATGGAAAGACTTTAAACTATTAAGAACATTGTATTGAGTACCTTTTGTTGAAATGTCATATATTCTATAAACTTTCCATTTTGCTATATAATTGAAATAAAAATTGTTAATTTTTCTAAATGTTTCGTTGAATACAAGTCGCATATGGTTTGAATAAACATATTTGTAATTGGTGTTTGTATGCTTTTCCGTTTATCTAAAACATATATTTTACTAGATTCTATAAACTTTTGGGACAGAGTGTAGTATGCATTTATGTTTATTTTACTTGAAAAATTCCGTTATTTTACATTGCTTTGCATTTCGTGATTTTAAATTTTCATAAACATTTTCACATTTTATGAATGAGCTAAAAATAGAGTCGGGCACATTTTCTTCCATTTGGAAACCTCTTTTAATGATTGTAGCATTTCAGTCCTATGTGGTTTTGGCTGTATCGCGTCTTCATTTTCGGAATAACTGTCATTTTCCTGGCCTTTACTGTTGTCCATTAAACTTTTCAAAATCTCTTCATGTGTAGGATATGAAGCAGTTAACAGTTCTGTGTCCACTTCTAAACTGTCAGAGTTGCGTCATCTGTTATTCTTCCATTTCCTTCTACTGTTTTCCATTTTTCTTTCAAGTCGGCAAAGATCGCATCTTCATTGTGAGAATCTTTAGTCATCTGTCTGATTACTGAAGCCCCCTCTTTTAAAACAATTACGGATTGTTTTAGCAGTTGCATCAAATTTCCATATTTTATAAAGTTCTGCAATTGCTTTTCAAAGATCGATGTTTTCTTGAACTGTTTCATTTTTTTCAATTGCACTGATAATTTCTTTCAAGATTCTTTTCCTATAGTGCATTTTTAAATTTTTAATTATTCCGAGATCCAGGGACGGCAAATTTTTGTGTAGTTAGGAGGAAAGAAAATGACATTATCATTTTTTAGCTTTTCTCCACAATCTTTCAAATGAATTGGGTAATTGCCGATTGATTAAGCAATTTTAAGGTGTTTTGTCCCATTTGCTTGTCCAATGCTTTCCACCATCTGTCAAAAATTTCAAACGTCATCCACGATTTTTTGTTGAATTCGTATTTAACTTCTAAAGATTTTATTCCTTTGAAGCACCTTGGAGATTTACTTTTGCCCAAGACAAGCATCTTTAATTTTTCCTCGCCAGTCATATTGGCACATAACAAAATTGGGAATCTTTGTTTGCTTTTCTTTCCTCCAAAACATTTGTCTCCTTTAAAAGCTAGTGTTTTTGTAGGGAGACGTTATCGCTGAAATGAACAATGCGAGTGATTGCACATGTGAGCGATTTGTTAGCACAGAAATTAACAACTTTCTTCAAAAATGACAAAAATCGAAAAGATAAACGTCTGAAAAAATTCGTTATAGGGAGAATATTTTGAATGTTTTTTAACATTCCGATTAAAAATTTCGTTATAGGGAAAAATTCGCTGTATGGAGACTTCGTTGTAGGGAGATTCTACTGTATATCTAGGTGATTTTAACCCTTTGCACTCTGAAAGATAATATGATACATAGATGTGAGTGTAAGGATTGATTTAGCACTTTAGGAAGTTGAAAAATATTGTTATTAATTTTTTTCAATTCCTAAAAATGAATCTGTGTGTTTTTGCTATGATATGGTTTTTATAATCCAACAAGAATGTGTAAAAGATGCAACATTCAGAATGTCGAGTCCGACTCAACATGAGAGTGCAAAGGGTTGAGAATGTATCTTAAGTTCAGGAAGGTTTAGTTTGTTTTACCCTTAAAGTATATAAGCAGTAACTTTTGTAGATGTGTTTGCAATTACAGTTTGTTGCAACTATTTCTAAGTGGTTTTTAACCCTTTGCACTCTGAAAGATAATATGATGCATAGATGTGAATGTAAGGATTGATTTAGCGCTTTAGGAAGCTGAAAAATATTGTTATTAATTTGTTTCAATTCCTAATCTGCTGAATCTGTGTGTTTTTGCTATATGGTTTTTATAATCCAACAAGAATGTGCAGATCTGCCAACTCTCCCACTTTTGGCAGGAGTTTCCAGCTTTTTAACAATTTCTCCTGATTCTCACCAATTTCCTCCGCTTTTTAGTATCTCAGCTAAAGTTATTTGCTTTGAGGAATTGGAGCAAATAACTAGTAATAATAAAAAAAAAGCAGTAAAAGGGTTACGAATGTATCTTAAGTTCAGAAAGGTTTTAAAGTATATAAGCAGTAACTTTTGTTCTTTGCAGGATGACTTTCCAAATTATGGTCTTCAGATAAAGCTGAAATACAGGGTTAACGAAGAGTTCATGGAGTTGTCTCAGACTCATCATAGTGGAGGAGAATGCAGTGTGGCTGCCATTATATTTATCTTGTCTTTGCAAGAATTGACTGATGTGCCATTTCGATGCATTGATGAAATCAATCAGGTATATTTACCCCTGAACTTTATTAATACATATATTCGCAGGAAGTAACTCATTTAGTGCTTTTACTTTTGCTGTCTGAAATAATATTGAATTGAATAAATGAATAAACAGCATTTCCAGTTTGAACTGAAAAATAACTAGTTTGTGATAATAAAACTATTTACATAAAATATATATGTAGATAACTTATTGTTTTAGGAGTATAAGATAACAATTATATTTGGGATACAAAGTATAATTTTTATTTATATACACTTAGATCCAAGCTGCTGCAAGGTTACAGCAGAATGTTAACACTTTGGCAGAGAAGGGGAAGAGCAGCAGTCTCATTTCCTACATGTTTAAATTTTCTTGTTTTAGAACTATCTGGCTTGAGGCAATTCCATGCTCGAGACATTAATTACTAATTTTACTAGTTGTAAAGGATGCAATGCTTTTATTCCATATTTTTCATTGTTCTTCTATTTATATCAGTTTTAAATATTGTAATTGATATCAGTCTGGCTTCTTGAAAATTAAATAATAGTAATGATATAGCTGTTAATAAAAAACATGGTTGATTACGAAGAAATCAGTGTCCCCCTATGTGCTGATTTTTATTTCTGTTTCAAATTTTATCCACCTTAGTTACCATGATGATTCAAAATATCTACTGTAATATGAGTTGCTAATTGGAATGGCTTCAATTGTTAGAAGTGTGGATGTAGATTTGTTGGTGACAATTAATTTAAAGTTGAAGATTTTCTTGTGAGCGATTTAACTCTGATAATACTTGTTTAACACAACACAAATACATTAAATTCTTGAACATCAGATTTAATATTCCTTTTGATTTTCCCATGGACATGTTGCTCAGTTACAAAGGAGGAATGTTACCTTGAAAACTACTCAGATAAATAGCATTTATTTACTACAAGAAATGGGTCTTTAGATTGTATCTTTGTGCCATGTGTAGTATCAATCGTACTACTGTATTGTTTCAGTTGGCACTAAGTCTAGTGATTGAAATTTTGTGATGAAATATTTTTATAGTTCTGACCTTGCACATCTTTTGATAAGAAAAAAAGTCCCATTTAGAAAAATAACACAGTTTTAAGTATTCATAAAAATAACATACATCAATATGAGGAACTATATATGAATCTGCAACATATTTAGAAGCAGTCTTTCTTAATTTTTTCCCACTCACAACAATGTTTCTATCCAGAATATATCTTTACAATGGTTTCAAATGCATATATATAGGAAATTGATGTATTATATAGAAGAGAAATAAATTAACAATATACACTGCCTAGCCAAAAAAAAGTTGCACTCTCTAATATTTCATCTGACTATCTTTGGCACAAATCGTGGCTTACACTCATCTTGGCATTGATTATATCACTGTATGCAATGGCTGGACAGATATTTATGGTCACAATAGCATCAATTTGTCTCCGAGATCTTTTAATGGATGAAAGAAGTGTAGTGATGCTATATTTTTAGGGAAGTTTTGTAAATCACTTTTTTATATATTTTTAATTACAAGATGAATTCACTACAAGTCATGGGTATGTCAATTTTTATTTTCTTTTGTTTGCTCGCTCTAAATCCACTGTGAGGCATGTAAAGAGAACTTTCAAATTTTTATATGGACTCTATTGGGGGGCTTTAAAAAGAACTTTTGAAAATGACATGACTAGTTTTTATTATTCTCTGATTCATATATGTTATATCTTTTTAATGGAGTGTCAAATGAATTAGCCTTTTGGTTTTTATTTTTTCTCTGATTCATATATGTCAAGTGAAGTAGCTTTATATTTTTAGTGTGTTTTTTTTAATGGAGTATCAAATGAATTAGCCTTTTGTTGTGTAATGTCATTATTTACTTAATTCGTTTTCTGAATTTTCTTGTTTTTACTCTTTTTTTTACCTTTTGTTCTTGTGTCAATGAAAGGGCTTTATACATTTTAAGTGAGAATTTATTTTGAGTTTCAGTTGAAAATTATTTTTTATATGTAACTTAAGCAAAAGCATGTGGGTTTCAAATTGGTTTTTATATGCTCAAAATGGTTTTTTTTATTTATTTATTTTAAAGCGTTCTGTAACTGGTTTTTTTTTTTTTTTCCTTCCGTCAAAGCTATGGCATAGGTGAGTTTAAGTCGCGATTTCGCATTTAGAGCGAGACGCTGAGTTGTTTTCACATCCAGTCCTGTGGCGATCCAAGATGGCTAGCCTTGGAGAAGGGGGTAAAAATCGTGACGTTGCTCTTCGTCCTCGTCAGTGCTGGTCTCTTGACCAATAGCGGTCAAGCGCTGTCGTCGCATTGACGTAGTTTCACCCCACAGAATTTAAGGGGCTGCAGGGATGAGATTCGCTCTTTTTGGCTTTGGCTCTTGCCTGATGACCTAATCCCCGAGCGGAGGGGGAGGAATTTGCGGAACGGCTCAGCGTTGGCGCAGGACATTGCGTAGGATGGATGGTTAGAGGCAGCAATCCAAATGCATCTATCAGATTTTGAAGCGGAGATCAGCTATCTGGTGTAAAATGGACTGTTATTGATTCAACCCAGAAATAGAGCGATGTAGTTTGCAACGATGTTGCTATCTCGATGCATGATGCTGGTGAACCTCTGATCTGTGTTTTCTTGGGCAAAATGGACGGCGAATAAGAAAAAGAAATTAGCAGGTGGAGTGCGGTAGCGTCCAACGAAGTCGGCTCAGGGGCTATGCCACAAACTGGCGGAATCTCCTGTTTACCAACATTATTTATCAATTTGTGCCACTTGCACGTGGACGTGTCCACATGCAAGAACTTTCTCGAGCTTCACACTAGTTCCCGAGCAGTCTCAAAGCAGCGCGTCTCAGATGTGCGAGGTTTGTTCAACATTCAGTCTTCGGCCAACCGATTGAGATTCAAAAAAAAGGTGGATTCGTTTGCGACCTCCCAGGTTCCTTGGGCTTCTCGATGGATGCTGTTCCGGTGCCGTATTGTGTTTCTACTTTCCTTGTGTCCTGGATTCGAGCCCTGGTGTCGTCTGGCGTGTAAGATAAGTGCTTTTAATTTAATATTTTTCTAAGATCGATTTGTTAACTCTAACCGGACATCGGTAGCAATAATCAACGATTGGGACTTTAACTTTTAGCTCAGGTTTAGGAGAGGATTTCAGGAGAAAAGAGAAATTAATGTAGACGAACATGAATGTGTGTTAAACGTCGTGTAATCAAGAAGTACTAACCAATGTCTTTAGAAGTTATTATTTACGTGCCGGTATTCCTTTTGTTATCTTACTGCTTTGTATGGGGTCTGAGTCGTGTAAATTAATTTGATAACAAAGAAAATGAAGGGGGTAGAAATCTTAATTGGTGAGCAAAATTTTGCTTAATTCTATCTTGGATAGTCGAAGTGTTGTTTAATGTTTGGTTGATTTAAAAATATAAAGAATAAAAAGGGAATAAAGAAAGGGGGAGGAGATTTAACTTTTCTAAACAATTGATTAAGAAACTCTTTCAATTTATGATGTGCAAATGTTTGTGAAATTGGTAATTGAATTAAAAGGTGATATGGTACTAGGATTAACATTAACCTAAAATTAACTGCGACTCACACCCCATGTTTAATGGTTCCTATATTTTTGTAAAGTTTCATGTGTTAATGATTCACGAATTTTACCGGTAGGGCGACCACCGTTTTCTTGTATATTGTGTGTGTTTTTTTTTTTTTTTCTTTTCTATTTCATAATCTGTGTGAATACTTTACATTTTAACTTAATATAATGTCTACAACAATGTTGAAGTTTTAACTACTTGATATAGAGTGCAATAATTTTGGAAGTATAATTATCTCATATAAATGTGCAATATCATACTTGCCTCATTTATACGAGGATTCCTTTTTTTTTTTAAATCACGGACATAGTTTAAATAAATTTTTACTGTTATTTACAAATTACTGATTATGTTGTCATTTCACATGTGCACCACCATCCTAGCAAATCTGAGCATTTGGTAAAGTTAAGATCCTTTGGGTTATTGATGAAAAAATAATATACACAACGCACCTCACCATCCTATATTTTTTTTTTGTGATAACCGTTTAGCTTATTTAATTTCCTTTTCCTTTTGATGGTTGGCTGAATGCTGTAAGGAGATAGATTTTTGTAAAGGTAAAAAGCTTAGGTTAAAATTACGACAGAAAAATGCTGCCGTGACAACTTCACGTCAGAAGATTCGTATCATCCCTTAATACCCTTTCAAGTACACCCCACAGATTCTCAATGGGATTGAGATCAGCACTTTGCAGAGGCCAAATCAAGTGTGTGAACGAATGCTGGTGATTTTGGAACCAATTGTTCACAATGCAACCAAATGAATAAACAGCATTTCCAGTTTGAACTGAAAAAGTCATGAAAAATGCCGTCGCCTTCAAGAAAGATGCAATCCATTGAAGGAATAATATGGTCACTCAATGAGCTCCCATATTCAGGAGACTTCATTTTACTCTTGCCTAGTATTACTGTGCCAAATCCAGTCAACATAATATAACTCTTCCTCCAGAGACATGTACGGTGGGTATGATAGATGACGAGTGTAATGTTTCTTGTGCTTCTCTTGTAACCTTGATGCAACCATCATGTTAGAAGAGAGTAATTCCTGTCTCATCTGACCACATGATTTGTTGCCATTTCTCAAGGGTCCAATCTTCTATGTTCCTTGGCAAATTGCAATCTCTTTTTTTCGGCTAGTCGCAGTAATTAGAGGCTTTCTTGCTGCACTACAACTCTTTAACCCTAATCCTTTCAGTTCTTGTCTTATCATACTAGTGGGAATGGTTTTGCTTATTTCTTTATTGAAGCTGTTTGTAAGTTCTGTGGTCGATTTTTGATGATTAGATTTTACTGATCATTTCAGTGATCTTCTGCTACTATTGTTTAGGATCGTTTTTCGATCACACATTTTCCACGAAGATGTTGGTTCATTCACATCTTTCCAGGAATTTATAACACACTGGACAGTACGCGTACCAATGCTGGTGATTTCAGCCCTCTCCTTACAGGATTTCCTCCCTCTATAAAGGCCAATAATTTGCCCCTTCTGTACTCTGACAGATCCTTTCCTCAACCACATATAACTCTTTCTGCCATTATTGCTTTGAAATGATGGATTGCACTAGTTAACCCTTTCAAGTTCACTACATGTTTCGTTTTGGAAATTACTACATTTATTTCAAAAATGAGTATTAGACATGTAGCTGATTATAAATATGTAAAAGGAAGAAGAAAAAAATTAGCATTTTTATTTTCGAGAAATTTTTGGTTTCACAGTGAAATTAATGAACAGTAATGGTCTACGTTTCCTCCGAATAAATTATCATCGAAATGCAATTTAAATTATGTATTTAATTTTTAAGTATGCACGAGTACTCAGCATATTCAACCTTCTTAAAATTCAATATTACTTTCGAAGATTCAATTTTAAAAAATATCAATTTGTGCATGAACTCTCATCATTGTGTTTCTCTTAAAGATCAAAAGCAATTTAGCTTTTGCAATGCCGATATCTTTGTGAATACTAACGGTATTGAACTGGATTTTTTATATAAGTTGGCCTATATATCTGGCTCTCAAGTTATGAAAGAAAAATTGTGCTGCGTTTCGCCCATACACAGTAAAAAAAATGCTCAATGTGTGGTTTCACTGTGAAACGAATGAACGCAAAAGGGTTCAAGGATATAATGGGCATAGACATATACAAATTTTTCAATGTACAGATGTTCTGTGACATTTTAAATTTTGTATGTTTGAATTCACATCACATTCCTTTTTTTTTGGGGGGGGGCGCAGGTAGTGTATAAGAATCAAATGGATTTGAGTTATTTTCCAATTTGTGGGTTCTAGTTGGATATTTTACATACAACTTAAGGATTTAGACTTTGGAAATGTGTGTATATATATTAAAGTTAACTGTGCTGATTCATTTGTTTAGGGCATGGATGCAATAAATGAAAGGAACATTTATCAGCTGGTTGCAGATGCTGCTAGAAGTGGATCTTGCTCCCAATATTTTCTTTTGACACCAAAGGTAAAGTTATATGTAGATTATTATATTCACAGTAAAGGTGAAATAAACTGTCAGATTTTGTTTAAATGCATATGTTTTGCTAAAATATATTTCTGGAGGTTTGTAGTTTTCAAATTTGTGGTTTGTGAATTGTTATTTAAGTTTAATTAAATAGTTCCTCATATAATAATTACCCATAATGTTATTTTGAGTTGCTGGAAGCTACTAAATTATGAGTACTGTAAGTTAATAACACTGGGCAACAATGAAATTGCTTCTTAGGTGAAAGTACCAAATCCTGAATGAATTTATTGTGCTGAACACGAATATCACATTGAAAAAAGCTGATTGACTCTCGTTGCAGAGATATTTATGTTTTTTGTGTTATAAAGGTGCTCTAATAAAATGCAATATATGCATTGTATTATATACTTTATTATATTATTTAATATTATTATTATATTTAACTAATATATCCTATATATATATATATCCCGTTATTATAATGGAATTTAGTAAGATAAATACATGCTTACGAAATGCTTGCGTCATCACCTCTTAAACCTTTATTTCCGCTACGTTTCTACATAGGACGTGACGAAATTGATTGTGCAATAACAAGCAATAGTTTGTGTCATATTACATCACCTCTTGAGCCTTAATTTCCGCTACGTTTCTACAGAGGGCGTGACGAAATTAATTGCTCAATAACAAACAATAGTGAAAAAGGAGACTTTTCCTCTCATTTCTATAGCTCTAACATACACAAGTGATTAAGTTGTTACAGTGGAATTTCAACTGTAGTAATGCCTCGTATCTCGTTAATAGTGTAGATAACTTTTGTTATATTTGTGGAGAATTAACATTTGCTGCACAGAAAAAGATTATCAGTGCAGTAGTTAAGAAAGCGAATCATTTGTATTTTGGTTGCAAAATAGGCTACTAGGACAAAGACTGGGCCCCACACGTATGCTGTTGCACTTGTGCAACAACTCTTTCCAAGTGGCTTCATGGCAAAAGAAAGGCAATGCCATTTGCTGTGCCCATGATTTGGAGGGAGCCTACCAATCACATTGACTGTTATTTCTGCATGGTACCACCAGCTTCTGAGGATTCACCGAGAAAAAGAAGAGGTCAGTTGAATATTCTAACGTACCATCTGCTCTGCGACCTTTCTCACTTGGCGAAGGACTCCCAATTTCTGAGCCTCCTACAGATTTTTCTATCGGTTTAGACGAGGAGGATCTCGATGTGTCACATAATTCTTCTCAAGCGTCAACTTCAGCATGTGGTGGCAGTAAGCATGATGATGACTTTTCGTGCTTTGATGAAACATCTTCTCCACAAAATTACCTCGGTTGAACTGAATGATCTTGTTCGCGATTTGGATCTGTCCAAAAGCAAAGCGGAGATATAGGCCTCAAGACTTCAGCAGTGGAATCTTGAAGAAAATGTCCGAGTGACTTCATTTCGCACACGTCATCTGCTCTTCGAATCTTTATTTAAAAAAGAAGAAAGTCTTGTGTTCGGTTACAACATTGATGGCCTACTAAAAGAACTCTGCATTGCACATGAGCTCAGTGAATGATGTCTGTTTATAGATGCTTCAAAACCGAGTCTCAAGGCGGTTTTGCTGAATAACGGGAACGAGCTTCCATCCATACCTGTCTCGGATGCTGTCTACATGAAGGAGACTTACCACAATCTGAAACAGCTTTTGGAGATGATTAACTACAGTAAGTATGGCTGGCAGATCCGTGCTGACCTGAAGGTAGTGCCTCTGTTTATGGGTTTGCAGCTAGGATATACAAAGTACTTCTGTTTTCTTTCTCTACGGGACAGCAGAGCAATCGCTTTGCAATACATCAAGAGAGATTGGCCTCAGAGAGCATCTTTTAAGCCTGGAGAAATGAATGTAGAGCACCCACCTCTGGCAGAACAGCATAAAATCATCATTCCTCTTTTGCACATCAAGCTTGACCTTGTTAAAAACTTGGTAAAACCCATGGATAAGAATGAACCGGCATTCAAGTACCTGCATGAAAAATTCCCTCGACTCAGTGTAGCAAAAATGAAAGAAGTCGTTTTTGTGGGGCCTCAGATTAAATAGCTTTTCAGAGACCCCAAGTTGAGAGACTTCTTTGAAGGAAAGGAAAACTTTAAGTGTGAACAAACTTCTTTGGGAATGACAAAGCCGAAAACTACAAGGATCTGGTTGAGGATATGTTGGCTTTTTTTCAGGATTTCGGCTGCAATATGTCCTTAAAGATCCACTTTCTGGACTTCCACTTGAATTTCTTTCCTGATAACTGCGGACAGGTCAGTGATGAGCACAGCGAACATTTTCATCAGGACATTGCCAGGGGAATTGGTCCACGGCAATGTTGGCTGACTACTGTTGGACGCTCATCAGAGATTCTCCCCAAGTCCATTACAAGCGACAGGCCAAAAGGAATCGAAAGTCCAAAGCAGATTAGGGTATTCCTAAAATGTATTATATGTACATATATATACTTTTCTAAACAATGCGTACACATTACAAAAAAGAACGTAGCCAATTCAGCTGTTTTTTTGTCATATTCGTGTTCAGCACATTGAATTAATCAGGAATTGTCTAGATTAATCTCAGAAGCTTTGAATCTTTGAAGCTCAGAAGCTTTCAGAAGAACTTTTTGAAAATTTGTTGCCCAGTGTAATTTTATGCTAGAACAACTGAATTTGTTGTCTGGATGCATTTCAGATTTCTTAATAAAATTTATAGAAACTGTTTGGTTGTTTTGGTGGGGACTTATTCTCTAATAAAAAGACGATTGCACTTCCCAATTTAGTAGCTAGTGACTGCACTAATTTTGATTCGCTCTGTTTGAAATATCTGTATGCACCAAAATCCATCAATATGATGAATATATATAATGATGCATTTTAACATAATTGTTTGTATAAAGGATGTCCAATATACTTTCATTTTGAAAATTACATTAAATAATGTGAAGAATTGTGTTGTTTGAGTCGATGTACGGCTGTAAAAGTTACAAACTCTTAAATTTTTATACAGTGCTCAGGTCCTATTAGTCATATTTAGTATTTTTGACACATTAACATTTTAAACAAGTTTCATTTTAAGAAAGTTTCACTCTTCTGCCACTAAAGCTGACCAAGTTATAAAGCATTGAAAATCACTATTTTAGACAATTTCAGTGGCCGCCCTGAGGAAGATCTGCCAATCAATGATGTCTTGAAGAAGTGGAGGCTAGTGATTGGCCAAAAATAATGAAATTCGAAGATGCATTGTTGATATTGTAGCAATTTGTGATTAGTTGAACTTCATGTAAGGAGAGAATAATATTTTTTCTGTAATATTGATATAATTGTTTATTAACTATCTCTTTTTTTTCTTCTTGACAGCTGTTGATGGACTTGTCATATCATAAGGATGTTGCTGTTCACACCATATTTAATTCACCTTTTCTGCAAACAAAATTGAATGTTAAAGAACATCTAAAAATTGCAAAAGCTGGTAGGCAATAATTGCCCTTTTCCTTCCCTTGAAATCATTTTATAATTATACTTCATTACAAAAGATTTCAAATGTACCTTGAAGTATAAAAGAGCAAAGAAATTGTTGCTGTGTTGCTAATATATAATTTTTTTATGTGTGTCACTTTGAACAAATGTAAAAGAATTAATGGCATCTTTTTATTTACTCTTCAGTGTATAGTTTTATTATTGTATTCTTTTTATAAAATGTAAGAAGTTCAGAGTTTGGGAAAGGTTTAGAGTTATGTGATTAAGTTTACTCTAGAGAGTAATATCTTAACAGAAGAGATGTGATTAAGTAAAATTTTGTTTTTATTTGTCATTTTTTTTATTGAAATCTTTTCTATGTTTCTTAAATGTCTTCAGTGAGATGTAAAGTATCAGATAAAAACTGTTGATGTGATAAATGTTATTTTTTGTGATATTTTTGCAGATAAATAAAAGTTTCTTGTTTTATTTTCGTCTCTTTTATTTTGTCTTGCTTTCTGTGTGCCAATTAGTATTCCTTAACTAGCTGATATACCCAGTGTTGTGCAGGATGAAAATCTTAAAATATATCTAAATTTTTAATTGTAAAAACCTCATTTATATAAAATATCGTGAATCTTTCTCTAAAATCTTCCTTATGCTTTATAGTATTTGTGATGAAAATATGTTGAGTAGTTTAGGATTTAAATGCATCAGCTATACAGAATGCTGTAGCTTTCTCTTTCTTGGAAGAGAAAAGTATTCAACAGAGGGTTGGACCTGCAGACTTGGTGTTTGGTGCCTTGCCGACTGAACCAGAGGAGTTTGTTAGTTATAAGCATTTCTACTTTATGTCAACAAATACGAATTCACCATTCTATTTGGATTTCTGTAGTAGACAAGCTATTTTTGCATTTCACTTTTATTTATATAGATGTTTGACAGTATTTGTGAGCAAAATTTGGATAAAACTTATTCAGTGCTTTAGATTTCTATAGCATACAAATTATATGTGTTTCACTTTTGTTACGCTATTGTTTAGACTTCCATGTATATCAGCAGACAAGCTTGAATTGTGCATACACAGTGGAAACGTAATTTTTAATTAATAAAAAAATTAACTTAATTGTCATGAAACCTTCACTATGTTTCATAGTATTTATGAGCAAAATTTGAAGAAAATCTATTTAGTAGTGTACAAAAAAAAAGTAGTGGCCCAGTACTGGCGGCTCCTCTATTTGTGCACATGAGCACGTGAACCCCCAGAGAAAAGTGAAGAAATAAATTTATTAACAAATTAAATAAAATAATATTAAATATACTTCAAGATTTTTGTCAATTTCCAGGATTAGTTACCCCGCCCAATTTAAATGCGCGAATACGTGGCTAATGTACTGTATTGTAGGTTACTGCAGCACAGTGCACTTGGTCTCTCCTCGATCGCACATGCGATCGAAGAAATGCCTTTGAAAACCAACTTATAGAGGCAGGAGGGGAAAGGCACCACCGATAACATTCCATTCGCACATCATCAGTGTGCGGGAGCTCACATTGCTTGCAATTATCTCGTTCGAATTCTCCCTTGGTTTACTATATTCGGTTAGTTATTTCGTTTTTCTATTGTTATTATTTTACGATATATATTTTTTACGAACTAGTGTAAACCGTTAAAATGGCACTTTGTAAAATCAGTGTTTCGGAACTAAAACAATTACATTTTTCAACATTATGTTTGGAAAGAAAAATTGAATTGATGTTACTCAGACTAACACCTTTGCTAAACCTTATCCAGGCGACAAAATGTAAGACTAGAGATTTCAAAAGGGAATTCAAACCCGATTTATATGAGAAATGTTCATGGAATTGTGGATGTGAATCAACTAACAAACTGTTTTGTTTTTCATGCCTCCTGTTTGCAAAACAGAATGGTGATTCAAATTGGGTGAGTTACGGTGTTGCTGATTTGTCACATCTATCTCGGAAAGTAAAAAAGCATGAATGCTTGCAATCACATTTAAACCCGATCTTAGAATTTAAATTGGTACAAAAGGTGGATATTCGCCAACAACTCGACAGTGCATTTGGTTCAAATGTTAAAGATATAATGAGAAAGTTACAAAAAATCGTTATGTTCTAACAAAAATCATTGATTGCATTCTGTTTTGCGGTGCATTTGAGCTTGCACTTCGAGGACATGATGAACGCAAGGATTCATTAAATGTGGGAGTTTTCAGAGGTCTTATCAACTCAGCAGAACTTGATTCTTCTCTTAAAGACCCTCCAGTAGTGCCACTTTTTTTAAAGGAACGTCAAAAGAAATTCAAAATGATTTATTCGAGTGCATGCTCACTGTTTGTCAGAACCACATAAAAAATGAGATCTCAAAAGCAAGTTTTGTGTATTGCTTCAGTAATAGAAGATGAAACTACTGATGTGTCATCCATTTCCCAATTGGTTGTCGTTTTTCGATATGTTTTAAGTAATGGACAACCGGTTGAGAGATTCTGGGAATTCACGAATCCACCTGGACATGATGCAAAATCTGTAGTTATACAAGAAAGTTTGGAAAAAGTAGTCGCCACACCCGAGAAATTAATATCGCAGAGCTACGACGGTACAAACGTGATGAGTGGTCAACAAGCTGGTGTTCAAGATTTTATTCAACGTTCCTAAAAGAATGCACAATATGTGCATTGCTATGCACATCAGCATATCATATGCACATCATATTCACTTTGATTGTTGGGATAGTAACCAGTCAGAATCAGCATTATCGAGTAATTTTTTTCCAACCTGAGTGATATTACTAACTTTTTCAATAAATCTCCACAGAGAATTGCTATTCTTGATGAAACTGTTAGAAAAAGGATACCTCATGGTTCAGCTACTAGATGGAATTTTAAGAGTCGAACCATCAATACAGTGTATGAATATAGGGAACAGTTGATTGAATGTATGGGAAAAATAGAATCAATATCTAAACAAGCTGTAGCAATAAATCAAGTAGAGGCTATTTGCCGTATGTTAGAAGACTCGAAATTTGTGTTTTGGCTTACAGTGTTTCACAATATTATGCTACATGTCGATGTGTTATACAACCAGCTTCAGAAAACACAAACTGATGCAGCGCTCATTAGAAAGAAAGCAAACGTTTTCCAGCAGTCATTAGAGAAAGAGAGTGGACACAGTGACAAAGGAAATATCAGCATCATATGAAACTTCAAGGAAAATAAAGAGAAAATATTCTTTTAAATAGAACCGTAGCAGCTAAAGAGATATGTGATGTTATCACGAATCAAATAAAAGAGAGATTTTGTTTTATTTCTCACTACTCTGCTGTTTCTCTCCTCAAAGCTCTAAAATTCCAGGAGTAAGAGAAAAAATTTCCAACTCAGATTCTTGACCAAACAACTGATGTTTATCCATGTTACAGAAGGATCGTCTGAAAACTGAAATAGGAGTAATTTACAGAAGATCAGATTTGATAAATATGACTGGTGCTATTAGTCTTCTACAATTTATTATAGAAAACAATTTACAGACTACGTTTTCTGAGAACTACAAACTATTGCCAATTATTGTTATCATTCCAATGACCACTGCTAAAGCTGAAAGATGATTCTCAACTTTAAAATGAGTTAAGACATTTTTAAGGAGCACTATGGGCGAGGACAGACCAAGTGCTCTACCTATGCTCTCGACTAAAAAAAGAATAATAAATGTCATACCTAAATTCAATAAAAACGTTATGGATTTGTTTGCTTAAAAAAAAAGACAGACGAGTGGATTTAATTTACATAAATTGTACTTGACTATTTTGTAATCAAAGTTCAAAGATATATTATAAGCAAAATTATGGTTTTATTACATTCTATTGTAAGAAATAAAATGTTACAATTTTTTTACTTATAAAAAGTAATATTAGTTGCATTGTATAGTATTTTAGTTGCGTTGTTTTCCTTTAACTTGTGAAAACGCAAATGTATTTTAACTTGTTACGTCATACCTGCAGATTTGATTTTCGAAATTTGTTTTGTGAACCTCCATTTAAATAACCCACAAGCCACCACTGCATCTCAGTTTAGGTTTAGTAGAAGGGTATGTTTTGAGATGTATACTTGCTATAAAGCCGCTTTGTCTTCAATTGAAGGAAAAAAAAATTTGAGAACTAAGTCTCGAATTGAGCATTTCAGTTTCATTTATATAGGTCAACTTTTGAGGTTTAGCCTCAAAATTTTTTAATTGGTCAAAGGTTTTTATTTTTTTAATTCAACCAACCAACTTCAAAAATGTCACTTTTTTTATGACAGGTGCCTGTTCAGTTTAGCTTCAGAAGGCTTTTATTTTCAACTGAGAAGTCTACAATTCTGATATTTTATGTCTTTTTAAAGCTATTTTTATAAAGCAATTTAAAACACGTTTTTGCTGAATGCAGCATTCGAATCTTAGCTATAAACTGTACTTTAACCCTCTGAGCGGCGCAAACGTCTTTTTGCGTTTTTCATGTTCAGTTCAAAAGCGGATAGCTCGTATTTATATGTACATTTTCTTAAACCATCATGGATAAAGTGTTAAGATTTCAGAGATATAATTAAATGCAAAAAAGATCGATTCATTTACTTTAAAGCTAAGTTTTCTAACCTGATAGCTAAAAGTGCAAAATAATTGGGCGCTCAGAGGGTTAAATTGTGTTTTTAAACTTTACAGTGAAAGATAAATAATTGAGTTTAGAACAATAAGAATTTATTTTAAATTTAAATACTAAGCTCATCCAGAATGTAAGTACCGTTTGCGCATATCTCCCGCGCATCTGGCAGCATGAAGGTCACGAATGTGTGGCTACATCCTTCAACTCAAGAACAAATTAGCCTAGCCATTTTGTTAGTTTACGTTAACGTTTAAAGTCATTGTTTGTCGGTAATGATGTTTAAAACAATCAATCCGCCCGCCAGCTGTGTAATAAGAGCCATTATCAAGTTTTTGAATGCGATAAATGTTCGACCTTCTGAAATTTGATAGATTTGATTTGTCAGATAAGTGAAAGTCAGTCCGAACCTAGCTCCATCCGATTTCCATTTGTTTCCTCATCTCAAGAAATTTCTTTCCGGCCAGCAATTTGCAAGTGATCATGAGATCAAGGTAAACATCCAGAACTGGTTCAGGTCACAGGTGGCCGAATTCTACAAAGCGGGTATGTTGCAATTAGTGCCAAGATATGACACATGCCTAAATTCGCATGGTGAATATGTTGAAATAGTTTAAGGTGTGTAGATTTTTTGTAATAAAATACAAATGAAAAAAAATTGCTAATCTTTAATACCCAAACAGTACTTACTTTCTGGATGAGCTTTGTATATTTTTTTGCTTTTTAGAGGTTTGGTTTTATGCGATGGGCATAACAAAAAATACACCTACCTTAAAAAAGCTGTGACCACCTGAGACAGCTATCGGTATTTCTTTGCACAATAGGGCTCAAAGGAATGCATTATTAGAAACTATGATTTCTTTATCATTCTGTATACAATCCTTCATACTAGCGCCTTCGGCGACCATTTTTTTCGTCGGAAATATTTTTTCAATCGAATCTTGCATCATTTTATATTCATGGGTCTCCTTGACAATGTAAGCAGATCATAGTAGATATTTTACCCATGTTCTTTTAGTAGCCTTGCATGTGTTCTGTTCATTGTGTATATAAATGTCCCTAGTGGAGTCAAATAACTGACCATTTCATGTAACATCTAATTGCAAGTCGCCAATCTTAATCCTCTTGCAAAATATGCATTGGATTTCAACATTAAAATGGCACAACACATTTTATGGCCAGCGGCATGCTGTCTGAATTAAAACATGCTGAAAAAAGAATGAAAACATATTCATAATCATTCAGCTTACTGAATATATTTCTTCATATACCTAATATCTGAATGAGCTTGGTTTGCAGATTCCACAAAAAATTTGATGAAATAAAATTTGAAAGCAAAATGTATTTGGATATTAACTCAGCTTTTAACAATGAAATATGCAATTAAATATTTGTTTAAACAATGAAAGCAGTTGCAACAATGAAAAGTATTGTTGTAAATTTTGTCAAAAAATATTTTTAAAAGGTTATCAAAATTGGAGAAAAAATTGTACGTCAACTTAGTTGATATCATTGGAAATGTCATTTTTTGCACTTTCAGGTGGGGTAAAAATTATTTTTGTGATAAGATAGATTTAAAATTTTTATTTTTAAAATTTTAGGATTTTTATTTAATTTATTTTTAAGATTTTAAAATGATAAGTTATTAAGGAAAAACGCCAAAATTTTGCTTGATTTTTAATTAAATTTTAAAAAAAGGGGTTCTGAGGTGCACATTCCCACTCTTCAAAGTATATTTGTGCCAAATCTTGTAGCTCTAGGTCCAGCGGTCTGCCCTGTAGAGGACACACACATTCTCCTTTATTATTAGTAGAGATAGGCATTTGGTCCAGATATGCCATACAATACTCGCTTTGGCAGTACATATACTAAAATTGGAATGATACCGAAATATGTCTTACAACTAAACAAGTTGCTGTGGCCTAGTGGTAAGGTTTGGCCTTGGGGGGCCAGAAAGTTCCAAGTTCGAAACCCGATTCCACCAAAGATCTGCCGCGTATTGGGCTTGTTACACGTCAAATCATACTTAGGGGACCAAACATCCTCCCGCTGGTGTGGTGCGTAAATTTTGAGAGAGGGTGCCAGCTAAGGTGTCATCCTCATCTGATCAGGGTTCAAAATTACTAGGCTCGTCCCTGAATAACCCTCGTGTTGCTTCAAACCAGGGCGTTAATGTAATTAAACTAAACTCGGCAAGACAGAGCATTAATTAATATGCCAAACTCGACACAATTGGGATTTCACATGACTGCTATCAATGTCATGGACTGCCGTGCTCTTAGTCCAATCTTGATCCTACAATGAACATGTCGTGTAAACTAGCAGGAAATGTGTATGAAAATGGAAGCCAATATTTTTCAAGAAAGCAGGTTGCAACAGTGATTGAACAACCTTAGTATGAACAGGTTCCCAAAATTAACTGCGTAAAACTTATCAATTTCAATGGAAAATCGGCCATTTTGAAGTGACAAAAAGAAATGGAAACAATATTAAATGTTAGCATTTTTTAAGTGTGGTGTTAAGTTTAAAATTTATCCATAAAGCATTTTAATGCCTATAATTATAGGACACCCTATTGTATGATGTCTTAAAATAAATAATACTTTTAAAAAATTTCCAATAAATTAAGCGTGAATGATGTTTCCTATAGATTGCATAATCATGCACGTCACAGATTACAGTAGAGCATCGAATGGCCGAAACAGTTGGGGACTGGAGGTGTTCGGATAATTGTTTTTTTGGGTAACCCATCATTTACGAAAAAAACTATACATGTCATAGGAGCAATATGAAACAAAGTAGCAATGACATTAACTCTCTGAACCCGGCTAGAGTGTGAATTCCATTGCTTCAAAACCTGGAGTGAATTTTCGCTCACAAAAACAGAATGGAATCGTCACGTTCTTTACAAAATTTCTAGGAGGTCGACACCTATGGTTGCCCGATCAATTTTCAACAAAGAAAGGAACTAGATTTTTCCTAAAAAAATTCACCCATGCGCCCGAAACCGCCTCACTCCGGTTTCTGTCGAACGGGCGGTTTGAGGTGGGATAGGGCTCACAGGGTTAAACACAAAACTGTATATATTTTGTATCACATGTCTTGCAAATACATACCTTACATAAAGTAGTAGTACATTAAAATATGTCTGTTTAGGAAAAGAAGTCCAAAATTTTCATTTGCTTCAGAGTTTTTACCGCTAAATCTTGCACACTTTTTAAAGACAGCAATTGAACAGCATCAAATTCTTCTTGTTATTCCAACCACTTCATAGCCATCTCAAGACACTGAAAAAGCTTCCTCACTTGACGGTCCTTTTACAGCACGGTCGTTGTCGCTAAGCTCTTCCTCGTCGTCGCAAGGATCTTGGTCGTCGATGACATTGGCAATGGTTTCATCGTCCACCAGTACTTGATTCCCAAAGCCATCGACATCACATTCGAGTCAGTCTTGAATGATTCCTTGGTCGCATTCTTCAAATCCTGAATATTTTCTAATAAGCCCAGCTAGCTCTGAATTGAATTTGCAGACTAGAACACTTTCTGTTAACCCATGTTTCGACTGATCGTTATTCGGATAATCGATGCTCTACTGTATATTCATTTTATTCCTAGCTTTTTTGCAGATGGTATTTCACACTTGTGGCTATAGTTTTAGTTCAGGATGCAAATCCTTTTAAACCGTCTGTGGGTTTTCCCTTTTCTTTAGTTCTTCCATAAGTAGAACACCTATTCATGAAAGTAAGTTCTGTACAGCGGACTTTCGATTATCCAAGGAACCATCGTCAAGAAACTGACGGTGTCGTATGCTATTTACGACATTGCTTCTGCTTGGAAATTATTAAGATTGTAAAAGTCTCAACGGAAAATATTACAGGGAAGTGATCAGGAATTTCTTGATTTTGAAGACAGTGCTTGTGAAACAGTACATAAAGGCAATACGGACATTCCTTCGAACCTAAATGTAAAGCCAATAGTATAGGGAATCAAGACTGACAGTCCCAGTCTTGTACGGGGCTTTGACACTCTTCGTCGCTCGCTAATGCAAATTTCTATATGTTATTTAACTTATAATTCTACTAGTATACATGACTTTTTGCAATCTGGATCCAACACAACGGCCAGTTTTGTAGAGAGACCGCAACTGTCATACGTCAATATACAAACCTGTTTACTTTCTTTTAATGCACAGTTTTATTCTTTTGATCTAAATGTTCTCTTTTTTTTTGGATTCTTATGTATAAAATTTGGTTTTTTTTGCTCTTGTTTTTTCAATAAAGTTTCACGCATACCCAACCAACCGACAGGGAGCCGTCCTGGCTCCGAATTCGGGGGGATGCTGTGGTGTTAATGTCTCGAACACTTTATAAAGTATAGATGGATGTGAATGTGGACGAGGAAATAGTGTGAGATTGGTTACACGAAGACAACAATTTAGCCAAGTATGAGATATTGAATGATGGCGAAATCGTAAAATGCATTACTGGGATTGTGCAAAATGGACCAACACTAGCAGCAGAAGGAAAAAGACTTCGTGCGCTAACACACGTCGGCGCTCTTTTTGATTAAGAAGACAGTAACAGCGCGGAAATATTAATCCTGAGAAATCGACGCGGTACCATTTGGCGAAAGTCTGATGTTAAAAAGACGAAGAGGATGAGTTGAATGTCTTAATTCAGGCAGTAGTAACTTAAGTAAGCGCTATCTTTTTAAATACTGTGTCTACTCTTTCGAATTCGGACGTAGGCGGTATCTCGCTGCAGAATCTATGGAAATGCTTTTGTGGGACAGTACTAGCTTCTTTTTTAATTAATTTCTATCATTTAACACGCGTAATTTATGTATAATATCCATAGATACAAACTAATGGTGCATTATTTTTTTAAAGAATCATACAATTTTATTTAATTTTTGCTTAATATAGCTATAATAGGAGAATTAAAAATTTACTAAATGTTTATAAAATATAAACAAGAAAAAAAACTCAAAAAAAATGTAAAACTTTGACACGAAATTGATAGAAAAAAGGAAGAGAGATTATTTTATGAGTGTAGTTTTTATCAGTTGGATTCCAGAGAGCCGGCTGCTCTTGAATTAAATCTATCAATGCAGACTCTTTTTACGAAGACCAAATATACTTTTTTTTGCATCCATGGTGATGGCGTTAACACGTTATGATATGGCTTTTGTGTAGCCAACCTTGCGAAAATCGCCGCCTAAGTTTTCAGTGACGTCACTGGCAAGTCGAACCTGATTGATTCAGTTATTCATGACCACGATCTTCGACGGAGCTTTTTAGCAAAACGAAAAAGATCCGACGTTGCTTTCCGGGCTATTAAAACCGGTTCCAAGGTCCGAGAAGCGTGTTTGCTCTCCCATGCTGGCGAAATATCAGTTAGTGTGATAAGGCCATTACACTTCTCTAACCGGCCACTGTCGTTTGGCACGGAGTTTTCGGTCCATAGACATAATGTTAAATTCACCCCTGGGAACGGTCACTCAAACCGTTAAACCCCTCAGAAGCGGCCAGAATAGTCACTCATTCAACTTCAATGAAATCCATTCCTTTCGTCCCTCTGACTTCGGACCTTCTATTAAGAGAAAAGGGAGAAAAGAAAGAACAAAATATATATAGGGGCGAGGGGGGTAAAACCAGATACTTTAATTTTGGCGCTATTAATTCTTCTTTCTAGTGGACAAATACTGAATTATTCTCCACTAGTGAAGTAAAAAGAATGGTCATAGTTTTTATGTTGTTGTTGTTAAATTCACTTCGTCTGTGAAGGTTTATTTGCTTTATGACGTCAACTCTTCAATGTTCGTTTGTTTTTAAACTATCCTTACTTATTAATCGTTATAATTATAAATACTATATTTAGTCCAGCTTAATATGTGTTTACTAAGGATTTACCTATCAAAAATTAAAGATTTATTAAAACAATTGCGTGGTTCTATTTCGTTTTTTATAACGTCTGCACTCGGCGTAAAACCGGGTACTAGGGGAAGCTACGGATACCCGACCCAAGAGGATTTTCCTAGGTTGTGAGGTAGATGGTAGTTTGTGAGGGTCATTCCTATTTGACCTTTGAGTCAAATGATCTGATGGAAAGCATTTACAATTTATTCCGATTTCCAATATTTTCTTTTTTTGTGATAATTTCAAATAATACAAAGAATTATTTTAGTCAAAATTTTAAAAAGAATTAAAATTTATTTATTCCATTATTTCCTAGCTTGCAAATAAACGATTTTTATTCATTTTTTTAATATAAAACTTAAAACGCATGTAAAATTAAAAATATTTTGCTCGATGGCTTTGTAATTGTTTGGTTTTATTCAACACATCGACATTTGGACTGAGCTCGTCTGTTAGTTTGAATTTTAAAGAAGAAAGAATTACTTAGTAAATATAATGCTCTTCTTTTGTTTTTGGATTGGATTATTTTTTTTCTTATGCCTTTGGTATTTGGATCATTAAAATAGTAGGAGAACCCACTAGGTCATTTACGTTTTTTCAATATCTTTTTTTTTATACAACATTTGTTAGATTCTTGCATTTCATTTTGCCGCTATTCTGTTCTATTGTAATTTCCAAACCAGCAGTGTTTCAATGCGCTAACGACATTACTAGGTTCCCTATTTAATTCCTACAGATTTTATCACTAACTTAGATATGAATTTTGCAAATATTTTTAAATTTATTGTCAGTATTCTTAAATTGCTAACTATTGTAACTATTAATAAATCTTTAAAAAAATAGTCTTTTTTCTTAAATCGTCAACTATTATAACTATTGTTAAATCTTATAAAATTGTTTTATTCTTAAATTGTTAACTATTATAACTATTGTTAAATCTTATAAAATTGTTTTATTCTTAAATTGTTAACTATTATAACTATTGTTAAATCTTATAAAATTGTTTTATTCTTAAATTGTCACATAAAATAAAAAATATGCTACTTTTTCACTGAAAATCTAGTTTTCCCTAATTTCCCATAGAGTTAACATGTGTATCGGTTTTACCCCGCTGGTACTTTGACTTTTTCTACAAAAAAAAAATCATTAGTGAAAAAGGTAGTAAAACTATGACTTTTCCTGAAAGATATATTGTACTCTGATAAATAATGAATATTTTAGTAAAATTTGACAAACTGTATGTCGAATAGTTTAGCTCCAGCATGCCTTCAAACCTTAGGTTTTGCCCCACTTTCTACACTGGCATTCAAGAGTTCATTTGTGCCTTTCAGGCACTGTTTCGGACTCTGACAAAGAAACCGCTGACACGATGTGCGACCGTTAGCAAATGAAACTTACAGACCAACATACTTTTGGAAAAATAGATGATATTATTGCCCATTCTTCAACAGCTATCGACAAATAGATTAGGAATTTGCTTTCCCAATTTAAAAACAAAACTGAGAAAAATTTACCTACGAAAAAGCTGAAAGATTCAATTAAACTGTATCTTTTTTTAACCCACCCCTCTGAAAAAAAACCCCGAAGAAAGTATTTTTCTTTAGAGGATTCTTAAAATTCATTTAATCAGAAATAACGAATTAGGACTTGTTTAAATACATTTTTGTACCTCTAAACATAAAACCCCTTTAGAGTGGCCACCTCTCTGAACGGCCAGTTTTCGAGGGTGGACGCTGTGGGGAGGTTTCACTGTACAGTAGTTTATCCGGGATTTCCCATTCATTTTGGATAATCAAGAGTCTATTCTTTCATAACCTGGGGCGACTCTGTTTCGCTTCCACTAATCTTAGCATATCCAACTATCTGATATTAATAGCTAGCTCAGCCTTCCCCTTAACTACAACCTAATGCCAAGTGGTCTCGGCGTCTTCCTATCTGTCTACCTTAAGCTCCCATCTTGTCAGCGCATGTTATCACCGATGCCGTAATTGGAACACTGTTTCCTTAATCGAAGGATTATTCTCGATCGTCGTCGAGTGATCCGTGCTTTAGTACCGGCGAATCAATGATGAGATCCAGGCACGGCAAGTTACAGTTTTGAAAAGTTTAGGCGTAAATATACTAAGGTGCTTTGCGTCCATGAATTGATGTACTGCTAAGGATATTTTATGAAATAATTGGATTGCAATTGATTAATATCTGTTTTGGAATCTTTGTTTACTTTTTACTTTCTCTTTCTGTGCGAAGAATACAAAGAAAAAGTAGTAAAAGTCCGTTATAACGGCAATCCGTATTTGCGGTGAAAATCGACTTAAACTTTATAAAGTACTCGTTACTAGTAGTTATGTAAATAGTAGATCTCCCCAATATTATATAATATTTGCACAATGTTATACAATATTATGAACACCGAATACCGTAATTTGTATGTATCAGCATTTTCGAGATACTGAATGTTCATAAATAATATGAAAATAATGTATTTTATAAAAATCCATTTTAACTCAGGATATCACTGGATTAGAGGTTTTATTTTTAAAAAACTCCCCTGGAATAATTTTTATTTAAGATGCTGAATACTATACGATGCTATTCAATACAGCGAAAAAGATATTATGAGTTTTACATTTATCTGCACTGTTCATTATTTTAAGGTGAAGTTATTCTTTCTGTCAACAGATGGCAGCATGGTGATACTGTGACACTTCATTTATCAACATTGAATCATATGTCCGAAAAAATATTTTACGAAATTCTTAAATTTGAATAATGTTTACACAATCATTTTGTTTTACTGTTCACATCTTCTCGGGCCCGCCCCGGGGCCCAAAAAAAGTAAAAAAGAAATACAAGATCTGTTCTTCATCGCTTTTAAAGGTTTATCTAATGTTGTCATACATTTTGAAGACCATATTGTTTCCAGGGACACCAGACATAATTTGCCTCTCGAGCAGGTACTTTCTTGGCCCCTATAAATATCTTAACCAATCTTAAACCAATCAATGTAAAATATTGCACACCTATATTATGCACACATTTTAGTCCATCAATTTACAAAATAAATACATTAATATATTAATGAAGTTACATCAAAAATGTATTGGAACAAATCTATAGAAAATTTTACGCTCGGGTGTGGAGATAGTCTTCGAATTTTCATAACATGAACCATTTGGCTAGAATCGTTGAAAAAGCATACTTTTAAAGAAACGAGTAAAACAAGATTAGATGGAACTAAACAGGAAAAAGCAACTCTTAACATGGAACTATAATTTTTTTTAATGCAAATTGCTTACTTATGCTTCGAATATTTCGGGAAATATGAGTATTTGTAGTAAATAATTTTTTTACAGCGCATGTGTGAAACGTAGCGCATTTTTTCTTTCATAGCTTCAGAACCAGATATATAGGACAATTTTTATAAAAGTTCCAGTTCAATACTGTTAATATTCACAAAGAAATCGGTATTGCAGCAAGGTGAATTTCGGTTGCATTCTAAGAGACGCTAAATGATGAGGGTTTATGCACAAACCGAAATTTTTTAAACTTGAATCTTCGATTAGTTATCATCGTAATGCAATTTAAATTATACATGAGTATTCAGGATATTCAACTTTAATAAAATTCAATACTACTTTTCGAAGATTTTAGTAAAAAATATTAATTTGTGCAAGAACACCCATCATTTAACTTCTCTTAGAATATAACCGAAATTCACCTCGCTGGAATGCCGATATCTTTCTGAATATTAACGGTATTACCTGGAATTTTTACATAAATTGCCTTATTATTATCCTTATTATTATTGCCTTACTATTAATTATAGCTGGCTCTGAAGAAAGAAAAATTACACAAGGCTCAAGCTCAGTAAAAATTATTTACTACAAATACTCATATTTCCTATAATATTCAAGGTTTTTACTTCAAATTTTAATATAATGCTTCTTTTACATATTGTCAAGTTTTCTGTAAGTTTCGAACAATTTGGTTGGAAACTTTGCAAGTTATTAGCAAAAACACTCGCGGAAAACATTTGGGAGTTTTTTAAAGAAACTTTTATATCTTTCTGAATATTCGTGTTATTTTTACGATAATGACTGTAAATGTTATGCACATCAAACGTAACCATTCATGAAAGTTTCAACTCATTTTCAGCTTTCTGTGAAGCGGATCAATCGAAATCCTTTTCGTTTTCTCACCTTCTGGTTGCCCCCCAAATGCCCTAGTGACCGAATTTTCACTGTAAAATGTGAGTTCCAACGACTTTCTGTCCCACGATTCTCCGCAACTGATTGCGAACCTTTGTATTCACATTAATTCCAAATTTTTTGAGTCTTAAAAATTGTGCTTAACTTTTGGACCCCAGTGTATACAGGGTGTCTTGAAGAATTATAATTTATGTTGTTTGAGCCAATAACTATATTTCTGAAAAAGTTACTGATTCTAACTTTTTATACGGTCCCCAGGTCACATTAGTCTTATTTAGTAAAATATTCTTCACACACTAATATTTTAAACAAAAAAAGTTTCACTCTTCTGCGACTAAAACTAAGTGAGTTATGGAGCTTTGAATTTCATGATTTTTAACCAATAAGCGGCTTTGCCGAGCAAGTGCTGCGCATTGATTGGTGGATCCTCTTCAAGACGGCTATTGAAATGCTGTAAAGTGGTCTAAGTCAGCGATATTCAAAGCTCCACAACTCGGTCAGTTTTAGTCGCAGATGAGTGAGACTTTTTTGTTTAAAATGTTAGAGTGTCAAGAATATTTTATTAAATATGATTGATAGGACCGGGGACTGTATAAAAAGTTAGATTTCATAGCTTTTTCAGGAATATATTTATTCACTCAAAAAACATAATTTTTCCCGTCATTTAAAGCATTTTTCTAATTGGAACTATATGTCAATCTCTAATGGTTTAGAATTTAGCTATTGAGCCATGATAAGAGAAGACACCCTGTATATTTTAATGAAAGTTTCCGATGCATAAGCAGTTGGGAAGCCTTCAATGAATGTTTGTTCTGCTTCACTTGGTTTTAGAACTGCGCGCCCTTTGTCAATCATTCTTAGAGTTTACTTCCCTTAACAAATGGCGGCGGTATCTAAGTTAGCAAAATTAAATCTCAAGGAATACAAGACTATAAAACAAAACCCCGAATTTTGATTGCTTCAATAGAAGGCAGAATTTCATTTGTTCGAAAATGAATTTGGTAATCCTTTATTGACCGAGAGAAGCAAGGTCCTGTTTTAACTTCTCCGTTCGGTATTCCGCCTGTCTGTAAATTTGTTTGTTACGCAGTCACGACCAGACGCGTTGTTCGATTTTCTTCGAATGTGGCATGAATATTCCTTGAAGTCATTAAAAACAACGTTTGTGTAAGGATTTTTATTTTTTGATTTCTTTTCAAAATGGTAGCCGCTTTAATGGTTCCGTTTCATGCAATGTTCAGATTTTTTTCAACGATTCTAGCAAAACGGAACTCCATTAAAAATGCTTAAAACAGCTTAATACTTATGACATTTCATTGTAGTTTTGCTAATACTGACAAAAGCAGACTTTTAAGTGGAATAATGTGCATACTGAAAAAAGCAGACATTTAATTGTAATTTTGCGAATACAGTAGAGTTTCGATTGTTCGAGTTTTCCATAAATCCGAGTTTGTGAAAAAATTAGTTTAGCTCCCAAATAATGACCAACACATACACAAAACGTGAAAGAATTATTGCATATGGATTTTCTTGTTGTTCGACGGGTCATATGTCCACTGCGCATCCCGAAGCCACCTGCAGAAATGCCCCCTCCCAAAGAAAACAGGATATTATATAGGAGCAATGTGTTTAAACAAAAAACAATTGACAATTATTTTAAGATATAATTAATCTGTTGCTATCGGCAGTAATGTAATAATATGCAAGTACATTTTTCATTTAAATATACTACACTAAAATTTGAAAATTGCTTTTATTTCCATTTATTTATTTATTAAATTTTATGATTTCGATAATTCGAGTTTCGATAGTTCGAGGTAGGCCCGGTCCCGTCCACATCGAATTATCGAGACTCTACTGTACTGATAAAAAGCAGACACTTGTGCATATAATTCGCATGCGAAAAAAAAATCTAATTAAACCTTTAAAGATTTATAAAGAGCTGGTCTTTGATTTGGACGAGAGGTCTACTGTTCCGATACTTCTTCGGTTCGATACTTCTTTCGGAGGTATCGATTGTTCGCAGAACTACTAGTTTGTTCATAGTCGAACACTCTTTAGTTTCCGTGTCCGTTTCGCCAGCACCATTCCTGAACGTCTCTGATTCCATCAGCTGACAATGGCAGGCGCGTATATAGCTCGTGAACGTGACTTCTATGTTTTCGCAAATGTGCAGGGGTGAAATCTCTACAATTTTAAGATTTGATTTAAGAAAAAGAATGAGAAGTAGTTACTGCAGTACTTTTGTTTCATCCATACTCGGGCACATTAGTTTCCCCAAACGTATCAAACTTTGCTCATTTTCTTGGCAGGTTCATCATAGCGCCATCAGTGGGGGGAAATGCTATCTGTGATATTTTTACTGCAGAGCATTAATGGTCTCGTATCTTTGTTCTGTATACTACATCTTAACATAACCGCAAAGAAAGAAGTCTAGGAGAGCATGCTAACTTCAAACTCTTTTTTTTTTGTCTCGGTTTATCAATTGGCTCGAGTTTCTGAGCATATAATCGTCAAGTTTCTGTGTAGGACATTGTGTATAATGTGGAAGATGTAACGTCTGGCAGCAATATGTATGGACTTTGTAGGAGAACGAGTGAAGAGTTATCTTACGCGTTCGACGTTTTCCTCCGAAATTCTTCATCGTGAAATTCTTTCCTTTATAACCGACACTTTCCCTGTCTCCATGACTCTCTTGCACGAATTGACGGATGTGACAGTGGATTCTGCATATCCGATTTTATTTCAACAAGGATCAAGAATGCACAAAGTGATCTCAAACTTTTAGCGCGTCTGAGTGCAGCGGCGACGAATGTGGCCCCTATTTTTTGCGGGGAAAATTAAATTTTATTTTATTTTAGGTGCCTAAAACTAGGAATTATAAAAAACCAATAATGTACTGGAAAGCTAAATAATTTTGTAACTAAATTTTTAAATTCTGTTGTCCATATATTCCATTCCCAGGTACGTTTAGATGCCTATGATTTTTTTGTTTCCTCACTTTTTCCACCCAATCGTACCCACAATCACCTATTAAAGGGTGAACCACCACCAATGTGCTCTTCATGCAACACGATTTTATCTATAAAACATATATTAACCGAATGCTGTAATTTTAACAAATCTGGAATGAAATATTTTAACAATACGCACCCCAATATGGATGACCTTCTAGGGGATACTCCGAACATTTAAATTTTTTATTTTTTATTAGTGATATTGGTTTTAGTAATTTTATTTGATTTAATTTCCGAGTAAATGTTCGTATCTTTTTAAGAATATTGTCAGGCTTTTAAAGAAATTATAAGAGTAAAGAAAGGACATCGATTTTAACTCCATGTGTTTGGCTCAGAATGGTTAAACCTGGCTTTTGCGTCATAAAAACCCAATCAATCAATCGTCGCCACTGAACAAGTGCATGAGATCAATTTTATCAACAAATCTCATGAACTGCCTTTTAGGTCGATTCCTTATAGGCATACTACCTATTGCAATGGTTCTCATGTTATGCCTTCGGGAAAATTTCTGCAGATCTTCGCCACTCGTGGTCCGTAGAGCGAGTGGTAAAATATAGCGCGAGTTTATAGTTGGGCCGCCCTCTTCAAAAGGAGTGGAAATGGTGCGAGGATGAAATTTTAATTTCCCCATAACTCCTTTACGATTGAAGATAAAAAATAATTCCAACTAGCTGTGCGGCCCGGCTTTGCACGGGCTATCTCGAATATGAGATATTCCCTGGCGGAGAGAAGTGAGATCACGTGAGGCCTCGGGATCCATATTTTTTCATATGCCCGCCTCCGTTTTTTTTCCAACAAATATTGTCATTTCCCACAACAAACGTTACGAAGTGAAACACCGTAATACAAAAAACGGGAA
>BGPR01003577.1:0-31259 GCA_013235015.1 Araneus ventricosus
CTGCGGTTGGGAAGTTCTGTTGGCTCTCGTGATAATCCAGTAAGAATTTCCTCTGAATCTTGTTCAGAAGCTCTGTCTCGCTGTTTGTTATGGACCAAGACTGCAGCTCCGTGAGGCACCATCCTTTCTGCTATGTCGTATAGCCGTCTTCTAAAAAAGTTTAATTCCACAGTTGAGACGTGCTATTCTTCTTATGTTCTGTTGTAGCTGTGTGGCTTCAACTTTTATATTACAGAGTTGGTCGGCCCAGTTCAATTTGTGTTACCAAGGTATTTGATGGAGTGTCTCTTTTTATTGTACTGCTGTTCCACTCAACTCTGGAGGCGCTTACTAGTAATATGCATTATACGCTCATGTCCAAAAATTAAGCAGCATTCTTAAGATGCGAAGAATTTAGAGTTAATATGGATACAAATGGTTCTCAATCAGTTTGAGATTCAGGATATATAATAGTCGAAACTCGCATCTTACTGTGAAGATTCGGTCACGAGGGCATTTAGGGGGCGACCAGAAAGTGATGAAGAAAAGGGATTTCGACTCTTCCCGTTTCACAGAAAGCTGATAACGAGATGAAACTTTCATCAATGGTTTGTTTGTGCATAATATTTGCATGCATTTTCTAAAGGTTGCAAAAATATTTGGGGGAAGATACAAAGGTTTCTTTTTAAAAAAACCTAAATTTTTCCGCATGTGTTTTGATTATAAAATGTAGAATTTCCAACCAAATTGTACGAAATTTACAGAATACGTGACAATATGTTATAGAAGCATTATAGTAAAGTTAGAATATTAAAAAAAATATGAGTATTTTTAGTAAATAATATTTTATTATACAAGTGCGAAACGTAGCGTAATTTTTCCTTTATGATTTGGAAGCCAGATATGTAGGACAACTTATATAAAAAATTTCAGTCTGCCAAATGTTAACATTTCGAAAGATATAAGCATTGGACGAGATGAATTACTTTCGTTCTCTAATAGACACAATGTTTTTTTTCTCAAATTGATATTTTTTGAACTTGAATATTCGACCAGTAATTTTGAATTGAACGAAAGTTGAATATTCTGAATACTCATGTATACTTATAAATTAAATACATAATTTAAATTACAGTTCGACTATTGCTTTTAACTTTAAAATTATTGCTTTTAAATGAATTTGCATTAGTGACATTAAATTGGTAATGATCAAAGTTGTTTCTTAGAATTTCGATTACACGTCGTTTTACGTCTGTCTCTTGAAAGACGTACGCGCCGCCTGATGGGACATCTAAGTGCTTGTTTACCGGTGGTACGTGCCGCCTGATGGGACATCTAAGTGAGCCACCGGTGGTACGCGCCGCCTGATGGGACATCTAAGGGCGAGCCACCGGTACGCGCCTGATGGGGATGACGGCGCGGAGAGCGCCACCGGTGGTCCGGTGCCGCCTCTGATTACTCCGCGCGAGCCACCGGTGGTACGGTGCCGCCTACTGGACATCGGCGCGATTGCGGTACGTGCCGCCCGATTGACATCTGGGCGCGAGCACTGCGGTACGTGCCGCCTGGATGGGACATCTAAATGCGAGCCACCGTTACGTGCCGCCTTGATGGGGATACTCCAAATGCGACAATGGTGTACCCGTAAAGCCGCCTGATTGGACATCTAAATGCGAGCCACCGGTACGCGCGCCGCCCAATGTGGGACATCTAAATGCGAGCAATCGGTGATATTGAGCCGTCTGATAGGTCATCTAAGTGCGAGCCACCGGTGGCGCCGCCTGATAGGACATCTAAGCTGCGCGAGCCACTGGTGTTACGTGTGCCGCCTGGATGGGGACATCTAAGTGCGAGCACCGGTGATACGAGCCGTCTGACATCTAAGTGCGAGCCACCGGTGGTCCGCGCCGCCTGATAGGACATCAAATATAATTAATCGAAAAAGAAACAAAAAAATGTTTTAAATCATCTAAAATCTTATAAGTTTTTATTTAACTTTAAAGAATAGAATCGGTGGCTGCCATCCGGATAGAGCGAAAACGCTTTCTTAGAAAAACACGTGTGAACACTGCCACTGCCGTTGGCTATGGGGAGCATGCGACGATTTGCCGGCGAAAACCGAGTCATTGCGGAAGGATGATACGCGCGCGACGAGAACTGGTTACACAACTTTGCCGCGCCAGTGAATGGTAATTCATTAAAGCATATCGGATCATGTGTCGCCTGCCAACTTTCGCCGAAACCGAGGCGTCTGTTCATGCCTCCTAAAGCCATAATTATTTGTTAGCCTTCTACTTACAATAATATGAAGAACTTAGGTGCTTAAAGGTGTGGGGAATGCGTTCTGTCCTTTCTTACTGAAATTCACTGCGGCCGGCTCCTTCCCGTTTCCTAATGTTTCTTTCCAATAATCTGTTGTTCACATTCCTTGACTCTGCCAGATGTGGCGGCGAGAACTCAACAGCATCATAAAAAACGTGGTGGAGGACGAGAGGGCGTTGCCAACTACGTGAAGCAAATTCTGAAGGATTATACATGCACAAAATGCTAAATGGTCATCTGTCTGACGGTGAGTGACATTTGAGTGATTTAAATTCTGAATGCCAAATTTGGAATGATTTAAATTCTTATGGAATGCCAAAGTATCTTTTAGATTTTATTATACAAGGTGTCCGCACTTATCGTGGCCCAATAGCTAATTTCTAACTAGAGATAATGGATATTTTCAATTAAAAAAATGCTTCAAAAAAAGAAGGGGAAATTATATCGATATTTTCGTTTTGAGTCCATAAATATATTTCTGAAAAGTTATGAATTTAATTTTTTTGTACGGCTCTGGTTCTATCAGTTATGTTTAGTAAAATATTCTTTCACCAATATTTTAAATGTGTAACGGCGGGATGTTGTCTCTTGGCCCGCTGGATTGAGGGGGGAGTAATCTTACATGCCTTACTCATTCGTGAATTTCTGTCATCACTAAAGTAGCTCTATGTGACTTATTAACTCTATAGTCTATAGTGACTATTAGTCTAGTGTGACTATGACTATCTATGTAAAATTCTTTCGTGATTTTCACCAACTTTGCAACTCGACTTCAGACTAAAACCGTTATTTCACAAATTCTAAAATCTTTTTATAATCTTCAATGTCAACCTTTCTCTGTTCAATGAAATTAAAACCAGCCGTATGTTATTTGATTGCGGAGTTATAAGCGTTTAACTTCAGCACGAAATTTGGCGTATCCAACAATTTTTTGAGTAATATTTCTCGCGCGATTGATAAATGAATTGCCTTTAGTCTGCGCGCACGTATCGGTCGCCAGATGTCATCAATATTCCTTAATGCCACCAACTTTGGTAACTCGACTGTGACTGAACTGTGATTCAAATTTAAAATTATTTTTTTGCAATCTTCAATGCCGCCAACCTTTCTTATTAAATGAACTAAAACCAACTCTCTATGTTATTTGGTTGCGGAGCTATAAGCGTTTAACTTTAGCGCGAAAAGTGTCATATTTTTCTCCTTTCCCGACACACACATTAGACCACTATGGAGAGACGTAAGTCTACGTCAAAAAGTCGCGCTCTTCTGAGACTAGAACTGACCGAGTTATTCAGTTTTGAATATCGCAGACCACTTTACACTATTTCAACAGCCACCTCGAAGACGATTAGCCAATCAATGCGCAACACTTGCACGACGAGGCCGCTGATTGGTTTAAAAATAATGAAATTCAAAAGTCTACAACTGCTCTTAGTCGCGAATAGTGGGATCCTTTTGTTCAAAATGTTAGGGTGTGAAGAATATTTTACTAAATATGACTAATGGGACCGGGAGACTGTATAAAAATGTTAGAATTAGAAATTAGCTATTGGGTCACGATAAGTGTGGACACCTTGCATGCTTTTATTTAACTTGTTTTGTGTTTGCATGGATGGAATTTTGAAATCCATTTTTCACTCTCTTCCTGATGGGCTAGAATTTTCAGTTTAGCACGTTTGTGTGTTCTCCATGACAACGCAATATTCTTATATTATCAGAACTTTATGGTCATTGAATCGATTGATTAAACGAATTTTTTCCATGCCAGTGCCGCCACCTGGTGCCGAATTTAAAAAGAGATTAAATTTCAAGATTCTGTATATATGTAACATAATCCAAATATGAAATATAAAAATGCATTTCCAAAAAAGAAGCAGTCGCTGTAGAATGAAGCACTGTTTATTTTATTCAATCATTCTTTAATTGGTAGATTTCAGATAATTATGAGAGATATCAAGCCATGGTGAAAGTATAAAGAGACTCAAAGCGCAGTCACCGGCGAAGGTTTAAACAAAGGAAGAGTGACGCCGAAGCGGATCGTCTGTGTAGGAAGGTTAGATGTGTTTAAAAAGAGAAAAATGGCGGCCGTCAATCCGTTTTATAGTACTGAGAAACGGGAAAATCCTCGAACGCTACAGCCGATTGAATTCGGACTTCTTTCAGTTAAAGTGGCAGTTATTCCAATTCTAGAATTTAAATAGAAATAATGAGTGTAAGTTATGAGCGTTTGTAATTAAAAATTAGGTGGCGTTAAAAAAATCACTTTAACCCTTTATAATGCCATTTTTTTCCTTGTAATGGTATAATAAAATAACTTGGGTATTGAGATTAATTTAAGAAAAGAAGTTAATTTAGCTTATTGGATGGCATTATGTTATTGTTAATTAATTTTATTAACTAATAATTAATTACCAAGTCAAGACACTTCGTTGTTGTTTGAGACAAGAAATTGGAACATCCATGTTTTTGTTTCATCGACAAATTTGACGAGAACTTACGCCAACCTTAAAAAATGCATTTAAAAATTTATATAATTTGGTGGGAAGTTTATTCCCACGGCACGGAAAGGGTTAAAGAAAATTAAAAAGTTAAATCATTACATATATAAAACGCTAAGGTACGTGTCACTGAAAAGAGGTTAATTTTTCTTTTGCCGATGGCAACGATCGGTTTGTTTACAAAACAAAACCGGTAGCCTCCACCATGTTAGGCATAACTTCATAAGCATAGCCTGCTACTTTAATCGTTTTGGTGTAAAACAATTTTTCTGAAAAAAAATGAGTTTAAAATGAAGAATTCACGACATTTCTTACAATATAATGAAACTTTGGATGAAATGATTCGAAACATGTCAGTTAGAAAAGAAGCATATGGGCTTAGGCGAGCCAGAGAACATTTAGATGAACGTCAAAATTGTTTAAGTCAGCGAAGATAAAATCGTGTCATTTCACAAATTGAGGCGAACATCATGAAACTTACTATTGTGGTACATTGGCTACTTTTCTGTTATGCGCACATCACTTAGCGCCTTTTTTGTCTTGGCGAATTTTCTTGGCGCTCTAGAAGCGTCAGGAAAATCATGGTATGCGCATAACCGAGCTCAGATGCTCTGCGAGGAATCACCGAGCATTCATAATAAAGAATCGTAAATTAAAAACCAAACGGTAGAAAGTAGTTAAAAATATCTACTTTTTAGTTTACTAATAAAAGTGTGATTAAAATTCTAGTTTAGTGTACACACTTCATTACGCCAAGTTGCCAAGCAAGATGGCCGCTAAGGTAAACAATGAAATGAAGCGGTTGTAGTTAAAGGTTAACTTCTCAAATTTTAAAAGATTTTTTAAATTTTAGTTGATAATTTATTTTTTAAGCTTTATTGGTTAGGATATGTTTATCTAAGAAGTCTGAGTTTTGAATATTTATGGGCCCGATTGGTCAGTCTGCTATGAATTCTGAAATACGAAATTTCTGCAACCCGGCTGCGCCGGTTTGTGTTTAAGCCGGCATCTCAAGTGGGCACCGAGTAGATTTTTTTAGGATAGCGTTATTTGCAGGTACAGTACCTGCGGATAACACATTATTTGCAGGTACAGTGCGACAACGTACGGTTCTTGTCCGATCACCCTAATTAAGTAGCACCGGGAGCGGTCAGTTCTCGGGAGGGTGACCGCCTGAGGAACACTGCTTGCTTTTGGCTTCCTTTTTGAGTTCTTGACTCATGGACTTAGTTATACCAAATCAAGTGTAATTAGTTTCAACGTTTAAAATATCTGCGAATAAAATGTTATTTACTGTTTTGAATAAATAATGAGTGGTTGTGAAATTTTTCTCTAATTTTAATAATTTAAAAAAGATGTTTAAATATAATTCTAGACATTATTTCTCGTTGCTGGACTTGCATTCAAACCGCTTCTTCGTTTCTACAAATATTTGATAGTTTGTTTTTAATCCATTGTTAAAAACTGAAGTAGAGAGATGTTGTTTATTATCGAATTTTACCTATTTTTGGATAATGGAATTAGAAGGTACTGCATCTTTGGATAGAACGTTATTTATTAAGCAGTGTACATTCTGTTCAAATTATTTTTCTTCTGTAGGAGTAATTGAAGAGACTTCGAAGCAAATATTCATACATTTTTAAATTTAAATCACATGCAAGCATTGAGTAGCGGAAAGGGAGTAAGAATATAGTTATTTAAAATATGCTTGAAAATTGACAAGGTTTAGAAAAAATAGAGCAAAATCAAATAAAATATTGAATTTAAAAGTAATTAGTGCATATTCAAATTCTTAAACATGTTTAAGTATTTGCTAGTACAAAAAATTGCTCGCAACTTGCTGCCCTGATTCAAACCCATGACCTTTCGGTTAGCAATCAAACGCTTTAGGACCATGCCTCTCGGCCGCGACGAGAAGAGGTAAGGGGTCATTTACTTCTTTTTTTTAGCTTCTCGCTGTTTGTTAAAATTTTTAACGACGGTTAATTCTGCATTTTCTTCAATGTAGATTTGCATTTTGTAATTAGGATTATAGCAGATTCATACTATCGACTTTGGAGTTTCCGTCAACTGCAAAGGGAAGTTTAAAATTTCGTGAGACATATTTCGGGTCTTTGGATCTCATTAGGATCTGAAAATTGTTTTTATTGATAATTTGCCATGTGGTTTAATTTTATGACTGAAAAAAATCAGTAAATATATTTTCTCTACCGAATTCAATCAAATGAATTAGAAATCAGTTCTCAAGATCAAATTAAATGTGAAACAAAAACGTCGCAAGTCTCCGATGAGAAACTGAAAATTCTCACAAAGTAGCATTAATATATCTTCTAATAATCTCATAAACAAAAAGAAAATTTTAAAACTTCTACAGAAGCATATTGAATTTGACAAAACCTGCAAGTAATCCGTAAGTAGAATATACCTGTAAATAACGTTTTATCAGTAGGTGCGGTGTACCTGCAAATAACATTTTATTCGCAGGTACAGTACCTGCAAATAATCACTTCCTTTTTTCAACTTAAAAAAAAAAAAACATCCAACGGCTTCGTTAGCGGCCGTAGCCGGAACTTAGTAGCTTCACTAGCACACTGAACTTAAGGAATCTCAGACAATGCGCAAATAACAGAAACAACACGGAATCGTTAAGAACTGTAACTTACTCGGGGCGGATGCTTTTCAGAGCCAGGATTTGCAAGGAATAAATACACTTGCTCATTTCTACTTGTCAGTTTAAAGATAACGCCGAAATATGTATATTATTGTGAAAGATAAAATTAATTATAAGAAATTAAATCAACACTTCAATAAAATTATTTAAATTGGTAATTATGTTTTAATTTTATAATTTCCATTAATTTTTAAGATTTGTCAAGTAAGTATGCAATTCAACAACAGAACGATTTTGTAAACAATCTAACCGAAGTGTTGCTAGTGTAACTATTTGGCTAGATTGTTTGGGTTACCATATTGGCGAAAAACTCAGTGTGTGCATTAAATTAGTATTCAATCGAAATGTTTTTTCAATTGTTTTATTTATTCCCCAGATTGGAGACGTGATGTTGGCGCGAGTGAATGGCGACGACATCCGATTTGGCGACTTCAGCCTCGCAGCGCGCCTCCTGCCCGGAAAAGAGCACTTCTTGGAATACGGACACCCGGAGTTCGTGGCTCCAGAAATCGCCAACAAGCAACCGGCCTCCTGTCTCTCCGATATGTGGTACGAATCACTTCCTTTATTTTTTGCTTTTTCCTTTACGAAGCGCACAAACAGAGGGCGTCGGAATTGCCGAAAATTTCGCCCTCCAGATTTCGATGAGTCTCCACCAGTGGCGAATCCAGGAGTTGGGTCTGGAGGGGGGGGGGGGGCGAGGTCATAAAAATTTTGTGTCTTCGTGACGAATGTCAAACCTCATAGCTTTGTGGCATCATCACCAGCTGAGTCGTAAGCTGCAATTACATGCAGACATTACAATTATCAGATTTTTGCAAGCCGAAGGAGTAAATCAGAGCGTAGTTCATCGCAGATTGCAGGGTGTTTATGGGCCGAACGTTTTGAGGCGAAAAAGCGTCATAGCTTGGTGCCAACAATTTAAAGATGGACGAACGGATCTGAAGGGATGATCAGGAGAAGAAAAGAGGCAGACTAAGGACTTCACACGGTTCACAATTGCTCAAAAGTCGAGCGTTTGATTGATGAAGTCCTGCAGCATCCACCCTATAGTCCAGATTTACCCCCAACGGATTTTCATTTATTCGGACCTTTAAAGAAATTTTTGGAGGGAAAATGTTTCGCGAATCAGGAGGATTTGCCGAAAACCGTTCTGGAATACTTCAAGCAACTTGACAAACAGATGGGCTTTCAAACTAGTGACACGCTGGGATAAATATATCGACGTTTAAGTGGATTATGCCGAGAAATAAACAAAAATATGTAGTTTTTGGGAAATATATTAAATATTTTCTGGAATTGTAATTGTCAGTATAATTTTCCCTTGTACCTTTTATTATCGGGTCCTAGTAATTTAATGGACGCTTTGCATGCTGACATTTTCGTTTTCCCGTGCTCTGAAACATTCTAAGATTCGAGGTTCTAATGACCTCAGTTTTTTTACTTTCTCGTATACGAAGTATACAAAGAGAAAATATTGTAATCGTCAAAAAATTCGAACTCGAGATTTTGACGAATCTCCACGTTTTAGACCTCCCTGAGTCCGAAAAACACAATTTTGGAATTATGTCTGTCTGTATGTCTGTGAACATGATAACTCCAAAAGTATTAGAGCTACGGGGATGAAATTTGGTATGCGGTCTTTAAACATAATTTGTAGGTTTCCATCAAATTCTGGACAAAATCCGTCAATGGGCTGACTGTCTGTCGATCTGTATAATCGCATACTTGTTCAACTCCATGCGCATGCTTACTGGTAGAAATGCCTGTGCAAAGAAGGAACACTCCGAAAACTTGGCAGTTTGCCCAAAACCAATTCTGGCTTCGAGATTTTGTAAGGAGGCAAACATTTAGGGCGTCTCGTTTTACCTGCGTACTGGAAGCAATCTCTGCGCATGCGCAAGCTATTCTCCGCACGCGGAACTTGCATTGCTCGAGTTTCATAAAAAAAAATAAATATTGCGAAGTTTTAATACATACGCATCTTTTTGAATATGATTCTTCACCTCAATATTTTACTGTCACTATAATCAACAATGAAAAACCTTCTGATAGTCATTGCATTCTGGGTTACAGTTGGTTCGAACTTTTTATGAACGCAGGGGGAGAGGAAATGACAAATGTTTGAAAAGTATACGAGAAAGTTTAGGGGAGGCCACTCCCGCTTGTCTCTACTGTGCTCTGAATGAAGTTGTTTGTTGTACACTATTTCTAACCACCCTGTCTTTGCGATGCCATACAAAAATACTTGCAATTAGTTTCCCTTCTAAACCTTTTTTCTTGTGTTTCAGGAGTGTCGGCGTGATCACCTACCTCTTGTAAGTATAATGTTTTTTCTCTCACTCACATGAAATAAAGTGTGGTGGTCAGTATCCGTGAACGCTTTCTGTGTGTTTCGCAGGCTGAGCGGCATCTCCCCGTTCCTGGGCGAGCACGACCGCGAGACCCTGACCCGGGTGCAGCAGGGCAAGATAAACTTCGTCGAGGACGCCTTCGCGGGGGTCAGCGACGACGCCAAGGACTTCATGTCCAAGCTGCTCGTCTTCGACCCCAAGTGAGATGCTTTCATTTTTTCTCTATGAACACCAGTGTGTTAAAAAAATGACACTCATTGGCAATGCTAGTTGATAGCTCGAAGAAATTGTTGATGTGTTTAACAGTAATTAATATGTTTCGACATAATTTAGCTTTAAATGCAATAGTCTATATTCTGCTTAAAGAAACTAAAAATTTCCTTAAAATAAAACAACTTTCGCTTTAGATATAGAATTTTATCGCTCAGGATATCGATTACCGACGTTTATAATTGAATTCTGTTCAATATATCGATTATTTTAACACTTTTGAATAATTTTGGGACTACTTAACTCTGTGTGCCACTCCATGTGCCATTTTTGCAACTACACGACACAATTTTTTGGTGTATTTTTACGCTCTGTTGAATAGCCCTGATGTGTTTAACAGTAATTAATTCATTTGAAACAGAACTTAGCTTTAAAGGCAATAAACTATATTCTGTGTAAAAAACTAAAAAAAAACTCCTAAAAATAAAACAACTTTCGCTTTTAATATAGAATTTCAATACACAGAAACCAATTGCTGGTGTATAAAATAGAATTATGCTCAATATGTTGATTATGTTAACACTTCTAAATAATTTTGGGAAATACTTAAATGTGCGTGATAATAAAATTCGTAACTTGACTAGTACTGCCATCCTGAATTGTTCTTGACAGTAGAGCTATTTATTTTTCTCACAGCTCGCATTTTTAAGGCCGATGTATTATTACTATCGAATGATATTTTAATTAATTTATTTATCTTGAATAAGTGAAGAGAAAACTAAAAAAATGTGAATTACTTTTTGCGGTCTCCAAATAACACATAGTGTTATCAGATTACAGTCGAATCTCCCTGCAACCAAGTCTCCCTACAGCGAATTTCTCCCTACAACGAAATTTTTAATCGGAATGTTAAATAACATTCAAAATATTCTCCACATAACGAAGTGGTTGTCTCCCTATAACGAATTTTTTCAGACCTTCATCTTTTCAATTTTTGTCATTTTTGAAGAAAGTTGCTAATTTCTGTGCAAACAAATCGCTCACACGTGCCTGTTTCTGGAACAACTCGCATTGTTCGTTCCAGCGATAAGACATAACAATAGAATGCTATGTGAAGGGTAATGCAGTTGTGGGGACATGGGTTTCTACAGAGGGAGCAACATTTCTACAGCGGGGTTTACACGCGAACAGTAAAACCGACAGTAAGAGATGACGCATGCGCAGAATCATAAAAGTTTTAACCGGGCCACGGCAAGTCTCTGTCCGAACTTAACAGCGACATTTTACTGTCGGTTTTACTGTTCGCGTGAAAACCCCGCTTACGGGTTAAGATTCCAAGAATCGGGATGGAGTGGGGGTGGAAACAGCAAATGGATGTGACAATACGCATTTTATGTTTATCCGTACTAGTACATATTATTCTCTAAATTGGTGAATTGTCTCCACTTTTGAGCATTTTATTTATACAATAAAAATTAGTATAATATTAACAAATTTATAATAAATATTACTTCATTTTTAATTGAAAGTCGTAATTAAATATCTTTGAACTTATCGCACATACTAAAAGGTTTGTAACATTTACTTAAATAACCGCAAAAATCTCTAATCTCTGTATAACGAAATTTTCTCTATAGCGAATTTTTCAACTGGAACCAAGCGATTTCGTTATAGGGAGATTCCACTGTGTGTTGGCATTGTTTCATTTTACGGAGAATATTTTGTAAAATTCGATCGGTGAGTTCACAATGGCAACTGAACCGATTATTTTTATTTCAGAGGCCGCATGGACGTGAAAGGTGCCTTGCAGCACAGGTGGATCAAGGTAAGTCGACCCCTATCAATAAGTGCCTGGATTGACGACAGCTGCAAAATTTCACTCACTAACTTCGATTCATTTCTCCGCAGTACTACCTGGACAAGCCGAGCGCCAGTGAAAGGCTTCTGAACAACCTGGACAGATTGAGAGACTACCAGAAGAAGTGGAGAGACTGGGTGAATAGCGCTTTTCTTCCATTTTTTGCTCGTATATTTAATACTAGCAGTACGCGCACGGCGTTGCCCGTAGAATCAGGACTTGAACAAAATGAAAAAAAACGCCCACAATGACACGAAAAAGTTTTGAAAACAAAATCAAAACAAAAGATACATGTTATTGATTTTCCCGCTTATTTTTTTCGCGATAAACAATATTAAAAAATTGCAACTTGAAAATTATTATTCTGCAAGCAAAGTATGCGAGATGAATAAATACGTTAAGATACTGCCGAAAATAATAATCAAAGTTATTCAGTTGAAGGTCATGACGTATCCTGCGCGTCCGAAAATCAAAATTGCCATCAACGTTCCGAAGAAGTGCCGCGCGAGGAACTCGATCGAGAAAAATAACTCTCAACGGCCCAGAAAAAAATTAATTTAAAAAAAAACGGGAAAAAATATTTTAACCGTTCTTGTTTTAAATCCGACAGAACCGTTCTAGTTATAAGCTGAAAAAAATTGAAAATAATAGCGTTGTTAGAAAGTCGGATGCAACAAATTTAAAAACAAAATTAACATTTAGATGCCAAAACTGACTACTTTTTAAAAATTTCTCAACATTCAGTAAATTACGTTTGAAGCTCAAAACTAGCATTAAGACGGAAATCGCGTGTTCTTTCCGATGTTATCTATTTTTTATCGTACAGTTATCCGAAATCATTATTGAAATGAGTGCAAAAATTACCCAAAACAACACAAAACATTAAATAAAACATTTTTCTAGATTAAATTTTAAAATTCAGGTGCATTTCCAGTCACCAACGACTACTGTGTTAAATTTCGGCTGTAAAGAGTGCGATAGATCCATCTAGGACATCGCAGACAAACACACACACACACACACACACACAAACATTGCCTTTATAAGTATAGATTACTGCTGCAATCTAGCTTTGACAACTTCTTCCGCTGTGAATTTGTCGCTGTCAAATCTGAATGATCGATTTTACTAGTGCTCAATACTAGGGATGGGGAAAGCCTACCGTTTCATTGCTTCGGTTAACCGGTTTTGTTCGGTTATTTTTTTTGTCCCGGTTATAACCGGTTTTTTAACCCTTCAACCGGCTGAAACGTAGAAAGTCGCTCTCTGATGACTATTCTAAAACCGGCTCCGTCGCAGAAAGTCGTTCGTCAATTATTCCTCTTAAACCGACTCCGGCGTAGAAAGTTGCTCTCTGTTTATTACCCGAAAACCGGCTCCGAAACAATTGCGTTCACCATTTAGCTACAGAGAGGCCGTTTTCAAAGCATTCAGCTGAATTATTTTTGCCGTTCAAAGGGTTAAAATTCAATAACCGGATAAATAAACCGGATCTGAAAATAGGCTGGATTAAAATTTACCAAGTGATGAAGCTTTGAATTTCATAATCTTATGCCATTCGACAACAACCGCTTCATCGTCTGTTGGTTGGCGGATGACTGAAAGACTCTTTATGAACAGATAAATATTGGCCCATGGATTGATTTCCTATGAAAACAATATTAATAAAAAATTTGTCTACAAATGGTGTTTGTTTCTTATATAGAACAAACCGAAAACCGGTTATTTTCTGCGGTTATAACCGTCAGGTTAACCGGAGGTCAAAAAAATCTGAAGAACCGAAAATCGGTTATTTTTGCAATTGCCGCCATTCTTATTGGACACAAGTAAAGTGAGTATTTCAATTCCGACAACGCCCCTGCCGGCGATTTTTGGCGTTAATTTCTGGGGGAAAAATTCTACGCCTTTTAAATATGAAGTTTGGCCTTAATCCGTTCGTTAGATTGAGCCATTGATGCGTCCAAACCGATAAGGCCATGCAATCCCGCCTAAGTAAAAAACGAAATTGAAAATAGCCAAAAATTTCAGTTTTTCCAATTCTCTTTATATTTTCTCGTACACGAAATGCACAAAGAAAAATTACTATGATAGTCAAAAATTTCGAAATCCGACCTTGAGATATGGAGTAATATTTACATATTCGACCTCCCCGAGTCCGAAAATTCCACTTTTAGAATTATGTCTATAAATTCGATAGATCGCTAACGGAACGAGTTAGAATAATGGAATCTGGTTAGTGACCTTAACACCAGAATTGTAGATCTGTATCCAATTGGAGATAAAATCTGTCTACGACAAGTTTTTCTTGAGTCCGTTCGTGTGCCTGTGAACAGGGTAGCGCAAGAAAAGCAACGAAAGGATAAATGGAATTTGATGTGTGATCTTTAACACCTTCATCGCCACGGACGAGATATCTCGTCCTTCAGGAATCTTCGCTGCCCACTAGAAGCTGACTTGCGCAACAAATTTATTAAGTTAAACGTTGATAGATGTCCGCAGAACACGTTCACCTCTTTCTTTTGACTTTCTCGTATACGAAGTACATAAAGAGAAAGTATTGTAATCGTCAAAAAATTCGAACTCGACATTTTGGCGAATCTCCGCGTTTTAGACCTCCCCGAGTCCGAAAGACACAATTTTGGAATTGTGTCTATGTGTCTGTCTGTGAACACGATAACTCGAAAAATATTAGAGCTACGGGGGTGAAATTTGGTTTGTGATATTTACACATAATTTATAGGTTTCTATCGAATTTTGGACAAAATCCGTTTAGGAGAGTCTGTCTATCTGCGTTCATGTGAACTCTATAACTCAAAAACTTAAATAGCTGGATGGATAAAATTTGATACACATTTCTTTCATCGGAATTGTAAGTTCGTGTAAAATTTTGGGTCAAATCCATCAAAGGGTTGACTGTCTGTTTGACTGCATAATCGCTTACTGGTAAAAATTATATTTCCTAAACCTTTTGGCTAGATAAATAAAAATTGATATGACGGTTGCTAACATTAATTATGGATCTGCGCCCAAATTTCGTTTCAATTTTTTTCGTTTCTCAGATTCATTTTTTTTTTTACTTGCGTACTGGGATCAAAATCTCTGCGCATGCGCGTGCTTTCTCTGGAAACCATTTCATTCTTGCAAAAGCCTCTCCAAAATGGTTGTGTGTGGCTGATGAGTAATGCATCTAAAAACTTCACTTTCAAATTTCAAGACATTTCTGGTTGGCGAATCTCCACGTTTTAGACCTCTCTGAGTTCGAAAAATACAATTTTGGAATTATGTCTGTGAAGACGATAACTCGAAAACTATGAAAGCTAAGGGGATGAAATTTGGTATGTGGTCTTTAGACATAATTCGTAGTTTTCTATGAAATTTTGGACAAAATCCGTCTACGGGAAGTCTGTCTGCGGTCATATGAACACTATAGCTCAGAAACTTGAATAGGTAGATGGATAAAATTTGTTACACAGTTTTATCATCATGAATGTAGATCAGTATCAAACTTTGGACCAAATCCGTCGAAGGGTTGATGGTCTGTCGGACTGTATAATCGCATACTTGTAAAAATTATATCTCTTAAACCCTTTGGCTTAGATAAATAAAAATTGGTATGACGGTTGCTAACATTAATTATAGATCTGTGCCCAAATTTCATTTCAACTGGTTAAAAAAGGCGTTCAAATTGCATATTCAATTTTTTTAATCCTATTCTCCATGCGCATGCTTACTGGTAGCAATCTCTGTGCACGCGGAAGGATTACGTCACTTTGTCCTTTGAGCTGTCAAGAGTGGAAGTATGGGATTAGATGCGTTTTAATCGGTACGCATCTCTTTGAATTGGATTCTTCACCTAAATATTTTACAATCACTATAATTTACAATGAAAAACCTGCGGATAGTCATTGGATTCTGGGTTATAGTAGGTTCGAATTTTTTTATCCACACAGGGATAAAAAAATTCGAAAAATGGGAAACAGCACCTTTTTGGGGAAGTATACGAGAAAGTTTAGGGGAGATCTCTCCTGCTGGTTTGATTTGTAAGTAGTCTAGAGCGAGTACGGTTACTTTTTGTCTTTTTTGGATCTTGCATCTAATTCGTATACCGCAGCGAACGTGTTAATCATCAGAATTATAGATCGGTGCCAAATTTCGAATTAACTCTGTCTACGGGTTGACTATCTGTCTGTCTGTCTATTCGTGAGAACGTGAACGCGATGACTGAAAATCGCAACGGGCTAGCTAAATGAAATTTTGTATTTGGTCTTCACACCATAGTTGCAGATCAATCTCAAATCTTGGATGCAATATGTGAAAGAGAAGAGACCAAAAGTGCACTCGATTCTTTCCACTGTACGACGAAGCTAAACTCAAAACTTGCCATATTGTGGACGATGCGAGAAATTCCTGCAGGTTTAAATTATTAATTCAAAATTAACTCGGAGGGCTAAGGCGACCTAGTGGTAAGTCTTGGCTTTGGGGTCGAAGGATTCCGGCCAGTTTCAAAACCGGATTCTAATGAAGATCCGCCGTGTATGCGGGCCTGTCGCACGTTAAATCATACGTAGTGGGTGAAACGTCCTCCCGCTGGTGTGACGCGGAAGTTTGGAGAGGCTCAGGTGTCGCCCCCTCGGCATATGATCGCGGTTCAAACGTGCAGGGTCCATCCCCAGGCCCTGTCTTAGGGGATGCAGGGCCCAATTGGAAAAAAAAATTGGGGGCAATAATTTTTTTAAATTTTAGTTTTTAAGGATTTAGAGTTAAGGAAAAGTCAGTGGGACTTCCCCCTCGAATTTCTCGTCTGTTAGCACAATATGGCGCGTTTTATGTTTCAGAGAATAATGAAGAAAACCGAGTAAGTAATTTAGATCTCCTTTCTTCCTACCGGAACCTAAATTTGATATAGAACTACAATTTTCGTGACACTCCCTACCGAATTTGATTTGTCTAGTACGTTGCGCTTGTGACTTAGGGGTTCACTTACACACGGGCAGACATATAAACAGAGAGTCAACCCTTAGATGGATTTTGTCAAAAATATTGTACGTATATACAATTTTTATGATAAAAACCGTGTGCCAAATATCATCCTTCTAACACTTTTTGGTTTTGTGTTATCGTGTCCACATGCACACGAATCGACAGATAGAAAGGTTTTCAGTAGACTGTTTGTATAAGCAAAAAAAAAGCATCTGCCTTAATTTCTTGAACTCAATTTTGTATCCTGTCGTAATCGTGACAGGGCCTCTACCCTGTCCGCATCACCCTAGCAATGCCATTGATCTGAGCGGAGAGTAGATAGCATTATGGAGCGGGGCCCTATTTGGAGCAATCGGTCCAATCGGCTTAAAGCCGGCCCTGTCCATCCCCAAATAATCCTAGTGTTGTTTCTAAATGGGATGTTAATAAAACTAAACTATACTAAATTCAAAATTAGCTCGTAATATCTGAAATTTTAAGACCCTACATTATAAACAGTACAATTTCTGATGCATTCATTTTATCTGTTCCAGTACGCCAACGCCTCGTGCAAGCGCTTCTTCCGCCGCCGCACCCTCGAGTCGTGCTTCCACCACCCGAGCAAGATGATCTACCCCCCAGGGGAGTGCTACACCCCCTCGAGCAGCCCGGAGCCCGTGGAGCTGGAGAGGACGCACGCGAAGCCCTCGCACTTCGACGACGTCACCTTCAAGCAGAAGATCAACAGGGAGGACATAGACTTCCGATCGGAGAGCAGGTGACTCTCGAGTTTTGAATATGTATGCATGGCGAATCCGAACTCATGGGCAAAACTTTAAGGGATGGTACGGTAGACTACAGAAACGTTTTTTTGAGTAGGGATGTCTAGTCGCACATGATCAGCTGAGACACAAGAAACAGACATGAAAGTAGACGTGAAGTGTTTTCCGAAGCATCTTTGGCAAATCTAGCTTCACAGCAAGGCTTAAAGAAATTGCTGGAAACTGCGTCCACCAACAATAAAACAAACCGTCAATGGAACACTTTTTGGCATTCTCTTGTTCGTACATTTTTGGACAGATTCTGTTGAGGATCTGCTCGCTCGAATAGTCGTTGAGGCTGCACGTTTGCGAGAAATACCCTGCGTCTTTGAAATTGTGCACGAATTGCTTCATGGACTTTTCCAATCTAGCTTTATTCTTGGCGAACGCAGTTTTGGGATATCATTGTAAAGTCCGCTGTGATGGAACGTCAACGATACCGCTGGAAACTCTTTGTGTTTTCTTGTCTTTGTGCCTCAACATTTGCGCCCACGCATTCAGATACAAAAAAATGTTTGTTGTATCAACCCTGAAAGAGTTGCCCATGAGTTTTGATTCAACCTGTACTTACGCACTTCGGCTAACAACTTTATAACTTGCACAGAAAACGTACCGCGTTTTTCAAGGTCAGATGCAAGCCATAGAAGATATCTTTCATTGCAGTTATTGTTTATCTTCAGCTAGATCGAATCGTTGAGCCCTTTCATCAGTGCAAAGTCGATCACAAGCAGGGGTGGAAAATGAGGTATTTCTGAACATCACAGGTACTCTGAGGAAACTTGAACTATCTGGGTACTTCAAGGAAATTTAGCATCTCTTACAAAAGAGAGACATTTCGAGCGGCACTCGCAAATCATGCGAATTTCAGAATCAAGTTCAGACGTTTGCAGCTCGGTACATTTATTTTCAGCATTATTGTAGCTTCAGCATCATGACCATGGCATTAACAATGATGTTAACAATCTGAAAGTTACGCGGGGCTTAAAGTTCTCTAAAGGCTTTTAATGACCACATCCTGTCCTCTTATGTTCCAAGAATAAGCGAGTTTTGTCCCGGACTCGGTTGCTGTAAATTTTAAACTAAAAAAGAAATTGTATAAAACCTCCAGTATTTCTATAGAATCCTCTTCTCTAAACTCATCTATATTCGACGACTGAGAACAAGACGTATGAAATTGAATAGCATGTTAACGACATGCATTAACTGTTGTATTTTAGATCGGACTTTCATTAACTTTTTCATCAAGTGACTCCTTCGCTCTCAAGGTTTATCTCCATTACTCTATTTTCATGAGAAGAATTTTGCCGACGTTCAAAATGGTAAAATTAATAAGAAAATGAAGCTTTTATTAACGAGAAATGAAATAATTATTCAGCAAATTTTAAAGAATTTTTTAAGTCAAGATAACTTTAAATATTTTTGATTGCAAATATATAAAAAATATGAAATAAAAGAGTGGTCTCCAAGTGTCTGATGCCACTAGTGATCGTGACCTACAGTGTAAGGGGCTGTCCGTAAATGATGTCACACTTTTGTCAATGTTTATGACCTTCTCCCCCTTTGTCACAAAGTGTCACACTTCACCGTACCCCCTCCCTCCCTTGTCATATGTCACGCTATATTACATAAATATATACTTGCAGTTCAGAAACAAAGTATTTACGTTATAGATCATATTTCAAATTTTATTTTTAAACTTTGTGTCTTAATGACATTTGTGAACAGGGGAAGGTTTTCTTCTAATGGTGAAGAATTTCTGCTGCTACCATATTCTCAGAACCTACCATTAATGCCTTTTTCGGAAAGAAAGGAATATAAGTGAAGAAATCACATGAAAGTTGTTTCAGCCCCGATTAAAAAAATACTCTCAAATTTCTGGTAACTTCAAAATTTTATCTGCTGATTTTAAATGTTTTTGTTTTAACCAAAATGTGTGATGTCACGCTTATTGTTACTCCTTCCCCCTGTCACAATTTCACGAAACCCCTCCCCCATCCAAGCGTGACATCATTTGTGGACGGACCCTAAGAAGCCCTCTTTAAAAACAGTGTCTCATTCATTAATCTCTTCACTATTGATGAAATATGCAATAGGGAATTAACATGTTACTTATAGAAGGTATTGTTGGGATCTTTGATCTCTGAAGTAGCCTCTTGTTTTCTGACCTTGAATCCTTTCCTCCCAGTTACCAGAACGGGCCCGACACGTACCTCCTGCAGCTGCGTGACACCGACTTCCCCATGCGCCTGCGCCAGTACCTGAGGGTGGGCGCTTCCATCAGTCCCAGCCTCAACACCAGCCTGAGGGAAAAGCACTGGGGAGACAGCCCGGTAAGTTCACTCTGATAACCCTATTTATCTAACAGTGGCGTCTTCACCGGCCGCTGATGTTATATTTATCATCTTCGTCCATTGCAGCTGGTGATTCGCGAGCGTCGCAAGTTCGTGGACGTGATGGACGAGGAGATCGACGACGAGCGGAAGGGGCTGACTAAGAGCACGGTGCCCCGCAGGCTGTACCACGAGATCGGCACCCTCGGGTTCGCCCGGGAGCAGATGGAGCAGCTCAAGAAGGAGGTCTGGAAGGACAGGGGGTCCAGGGAGATCGAAATAGGTACGCACTCTCGTCTGCACTAATCGCGAGGAAAATGAGAGGATGGATCCACAAAAAATGTTTACAAGGGTGATAACAGATTATTTATTAACATTGGACAGAAAATACGAAAGGGACACTTGCCGATCACTGCTCCACATAATCACCAAATCTATTTAGGCATTTATCTAAACGCAGGACCGACTCGGCAGAAATCACGTTCTGTCCATTGGTAGCTGTTTTCACATCACGCTCTGAAGAGAACCTTGTTCCAGGTAAGTCTTTGGAACCCATATTGGGTACCGAATCTGGGTTGTAGGGGTGGTGGCTCCAGACTTCCCACTTGAACTTGTGCAGCAATACTTGAGTTCTGGAAGCAGTATGGGTATTGCCATGCAGGAGGATGACACCATCACTCAACATGCCAGGGCGTTTGTGTCGGATAACTTCACGATGGCCCAATGATTATTTCCTTTTTCCGAAATTGGAGGAATGCTTATCTGAAACAAGGTTCTCTTCAGAGTGTGATGTGAAAACAGTTGCCCGAGAACTGGCTCAATGGACAGGACGTGATTTATGCTAAGCCGGGTTGAACAAGTTGGCCCTGCGTTCAAATAAATGCCTAAATGGATTTAGTGATTATGTGGAGCAGTGATCGGCAAGTGTCCCTTTTGTATTTTGTGTCCAATGTTAATAAATAATTTTTATCACCCTTGTAAACTTTTTTGTGGATACATCCTCGTAGTTAACTGCATGACACACAACTTAAGGATTGCTCTGAATCCACTTGGAGGCAACAGATCTAAGGCGTACGATCAGGTGTCTTTTGAATACATCTTCTCCGCTTAGCTTTTTATTTACTTTCTTTTTATCTTTACTTATTTATATTTTAAAAGTTATTCTTTTGGTTAGTTTTGTCTAAATTCTCTTTTTCGTCGTAAAGTATAGGTAAGTCTTGTTTGATGTGTTGTAGATTTGTCATATCTAGGAACAAATTCTAAGAAGTCGGTTGGGTTGATGACCTTTTGACCATTTGGTGGATCAGATTAGCTCTTCAGGTGGGTGTGGTTTTACTGTTTGACACTTCGGAGGGCCTCCGTGTGAAAGATCTGGCTGCCGTCCTCGGTTTTTGTAATTTCGGCAGACCGTAGTTTCCTCTTGGTGCCTTCTTTCTGGGTGGGTTGCTTCGAGACGGTGTTGTGACATTTGCGTACATTTGAAAGCCATTAACGCCTAATTAATCATCTGTTGGTCAAGAGGTGATCGGTCAATGATTCGTGCAGGTTTTGCTAGAATTTATAGCTATTGGCAATGAGATTTGGCAAAGCTGACCGAAAAATCGAAAATTTGTTCACCCAGAAATGAAAGTTGTTGGTATTTCAGAGTGCGTTATGTAAATTTCAGAGTTTTTTGAGAATTAGTTAACATACCAACGAAATCTACGTGTATTATTGTATAGTTCAAATCTTTGATTAATATTTTTCTGTAAACAGTAGATTTCAGTTACCATTTAATAATGCACCTGGAAGACTTATTCTTCTCAGTCACACAACCGATTGACACAGCTCATTGATTGATTGTTAATGACTTTACGCATCTGCCACTGTACACAAGTGCCTCACAATCCTTCGCGGCAACTTATCTGTGTCCCATTTGCCTTCGGCTTGCGCGGAGTTTCGATGTGCTTCTCAGCTGAGCGGGAAGAATGAGCGGTAGAAGGAAAATAAAAATCCAAGTGTTTACGAAGTGAAAATAACCCAGGGAACATTCGCGCAATTAAGTTGTGGCAAAATTAATTGGTTTCCAAAAGAATGCTCCAGTGGTTTGACTCTTTGTACTCAGTAAATCTCCCAAGTTTCTATTTTCTAAACCTGAGAAAGGGAAATTACTTTCCATAAAAGTTATTGTAAAAAAATTGATGTGTAAGTTATGCGCCACCTATATACTATACTGCTGAATCTCTGCTGATGATGAAAGCGAGTGCTGACAGGGATTCCGATTCTTTGCAGGCCTTCCTCCCTTCTTCCGGGAGAAGATCCGCAACACCTCGATGAAGGAGAACGACGAGGTGGTCTTCACGTGCTACGCCGTGGGGACGCCTAAAGTGGACTACTCCTGGTTCAGGAACGACGGCATCCTCCTCGAGAGCAGCAGGATAGTGGTGAGTGTCTGGAACTCACTTTTTTTATTTACTAGCCGCCTTCGGCGACCAGCTTCTTCGCCGGGAATACAATTTCAATTGAATCTCTTGTGCCTAATTTGATATTTATGGTTCCCTTAACAATGTAATTTTGAACTTCAGATTGTGATAGATATTTAAGCCATGTTCTTTTTGTGGCCTTCACATGTTCTGTTCATTGCCTACATAAATGTCCCGGACCATTTATTAAAATTATTTTTTTAATTATTAAAATTTTTAACAATTAATTTATTAAAATTTCATATTGTTTATGTATTCATTATGTATTGCCTCTTAAAACTTAAATAGATCGGAGTTATCCAAAATTATTTCCAATTGGGCCCCGCATCTCCTAAGGCCGACCCTAACCTACCGGTTTTAACCGAAAACCAGTTTTTTTTGTTCCGGTTAACCGGTTTTTACGGTTATCTTTTTGTTCCGGTTATAACCTGTTATTTTTTTAGAATCCAATAACCGGGCTAAAAACGCGGATCGGAAAATAGGCTAAATCGATTAGACTAAAATTTACCAAGTTATGAAGCCTTGAATTTCATCATCTTAGGCCAATCACCGACAACCGCTTCGTCGAGGCGTCTGTTGGTTGCCGGATTACTGAAAGAGTTTTATAAACAGATAAATATTAGCCAATGCATTGATTTCCTGTAAAAACCATATTAATAAAAAATTTTGTCTACAAAAGGCGTTTTTTTCATATAAAAAAACTGAAAACCGGTTGTTTTGAGCGGTTATAACCGCCAGGTTAAACCGGAGGTGAGAAAAACCTGATTAACCGAAACCCGGTTATTCTCGCGATAACCGCCATCCCTGATCAAGGAATGCACGAATCACTGAGTCGTGCTTTCGATTTCAGGTGAGTGAGCTGAAAGACGGCCGCTGTGAGCTGCGGATCCACCCCACCCGGGCGTACGACATCGGCGTCTACAAGTGCGTCGCCAGGAACATGCACGGAGTTGCCTGCTGCAGGGCGAGGCTGAAACTGGGAAGTAAGTGCCTCGGAGTGTCTCTCTCGGAGGGTGTCCCTCAATGGGTGCATTCTCTCTGCCGAACTCTGCGTCGTCGGAGCATGATGCAGGGATTGCTCGTCATCAGGGGTGTAGCGAGGGTAAATGGCTCCCGGGGCGAAATGTGATTTTTTTGCCCCCCCCCGGTATATATGTGATATTTTAAGTTTTTAACTTTCTTAAATCATTTTTAAGGACAACTCATTTTAATTGCTTCTACTTCCATCGTAATAAGCGCGCTACGACTTTCATTTCGAGTCACGAGTCTTCCGGGAAAATCCCCTTTTTGCCGTATATAAACTCCCATCGCATTGTTAACTGCCTTAGTTTTATTCAAGCATGTAAACTAACAACAACAGCGCGACGCTTGGGCGTAACCTCTTTAATCCTGGTCATGGAGCTACGTAAAAAATCATTCCTTTACCTATGGAAAAATAACCTAATATCTTCAGTGATTGAATAAAAGAGGATTGAACCAAGTACTGTCTCTTCTCTAACCAAAATGGATTACATTTCACATTTAAAGACTGATCAGTGACTTAACAAGGGTAAATGGCGCCCGGGGCTTAGTATTAGTTTTTCGCCTATTCATCACATTTTACTTTAAAATGTGACAGAAACACTCTAATATTTTGTCCCCTTGGCGCCCCCTAAGACTGGTGCTCGGAGCATATATACCCCTTGCCCCCCAACCGCTCGCTACGCCCTCTGCTCGTCATCTCTGAAACCAACTGTGATGCAAACAAATTCCCGTAAAAAATTGAAATGAAATCTAAAAAATTGTTTTTCATTATCTATTACCTCGGAAATTTTTATTTCATTTTCGTATGTTAAAGTTGCTGCTTTTTAACTTAATTAAATTATCAGCATTTGCTATCAGTTTAAAGAAGTCAGGAAAGCAGGTGTTTTTTCTTAACCCCTGGCCTTGAGTTTTTATTTAACCCTTTGGGTACATTTGACGAGTGAAACTCGTCATCTGCTTAGTTGGGCGAAGTTACGGTGGATGAGTCTGACTCGTCATCTGAATTTAAGAAGAATTATTGGCGTAAGTGGTCCTGCCAAACTATAATATCCGTGGGCGTCCTACAAGTAGCGATGCGCCACACCGTTTGCAAGCGAAAAATTGGGCACATTTTCTGGAGAATATTCCGGCAACAGAATTAAAGAAACACCCTACAAAGCGGTGTCGCGTATGCTATAAACATAAAATAAGAAAAGAAACCGCTTGGGAATGCAAACAATGCCAGACAGCTTTGCATTTACAGACATGTTTTGAAAAATACTACACGGTACAAAATTATTAGACTTTAAGTTGGTTCTTGTTCTATATAAATATTTATATTTTGTAACTAAAATGCTGTTTCAAAAATATATTCATATCACCAGTAGAAGTATATTCCAAATAAAATGTCTTACTTTCACATATTAATCCATATAGCGACAAATTAAATCCGTCCCATGGGCATAAAAATCTTCAAATAATTCAGTACTCAAAGGGTTAAGGACGGCCGCGCGCTTAACACTGCGAACAGCTGGCACAATCGTGTGACCGTCGTCCTCAAAAGATTGAAACAAAAAATCAATAACGGTTCGTAAGTACGTTGTGTGAGAATGATGAACCACTGGTTTTTGAAGCGGAGTTGTAAGTAAATATTTTAACTTTTCAGTTTCAACTCGTATTTAAATGTTCAAGATCAAAATTTTCAAAATCTGAAACAAAACAAAAGACAACCCTATAAATCATAAATTGCTTGTTAAATCGATATTGCGACAGAGTCTGTCCTGCAGATTTTTATAGGTGACCCTAAACAGGGTCACCTATAACCAGGGTCACCCTAAACAGGGTACCCTAACTAGGGTTGTCTTTGATATTTGATCAATACGAAATGATTTAATGATCATGCATCGAAAGAGGGAATACATTATTGTTAAAAGCATTCGTTTTACTGATGCTGTCCTTTTTCCTCGCAGAACCTCCCGTGTTTCTGGAGCGACTGGACGAAACGACAGCCATGTCTCGTCGCAGTTTTTTAGTAATCCTTTTAGAATATGCGTTGCCTGTTTCCTTTTTCACTCGCTTGAAGGTTTCATGGACCGACACTCGGTTTTCACACTCAAATTCCGTTTTCAGGATGCTATTGACGAATAATGTTGTCTGCATCCGGATCAAACCTTTGAACTCTCAGTTTGAAAAATTAAAAATTCGGTAAATCATGTCAAAAAAAATGTACAATAGAACCCAAAAAGAATGTACAGGGAATCCGAACTGGTTGGGACTGACCTCTGTTCGGATTCCGGGGAATTCGGATTATCCGGGAAGCATATTTACAAACCCTACCCTGATAACCAAAGGCAAGAAATCGGAAAATATCATTGGCCCGCTTCGCCGAGAGCTTGTGACGTCATTCTTTGATCTCGCACTTAGTGCACAGAAATCGTAACAAAACAAGTCATTGAATGTGATCTTTGAATTAATTTAGGTTTCCGTTGCTTGGACTTCGCGAATTTCGATCTACGATACGAACCTACGTCGCAATTTTACTTAGCCGAACGATTATTCTTTTTCATTTTTGCTCACAAATAACTTGGATTTGGCTGAGCAAATTCGCTTGAATATTGCTGTGGAGAGTTTATTCGACAAAACAAATACCGAATGGAACGGCAGAAAATCATGTCCAACAGAAGAAAGAATTGTTTACTGGTAAGTTTTGTTTCGTTAGCGAGCAAACAAAAAATGCGAGGCAGAGATATATATTCGGATACTGCTTAAATTTGTATCCGAAGTCATTCAGTAAATATATCATTTTGAAAAGAGGACTGCTCTTGTTTTATGATTTCTGTAGAGCGATTTATGACCTCGAGAGCAAAGAATGACGTCATCGGCTCTCGGCGAAGCGAGCCAATGATATTGTCCGATTTCCTGCCTTTGGTGGATCAGGGTAGGGTTTGTAAATATGCATCCGGGAAATTCGGTGAAATGCATTAGAGTATTGACTCTGGGTGCTCTGTGAAGGCGTACGGAAAGAGCAAGCGGCGATTCGCACTGTACAGTGGCAAACAAATTGAGGGTAAAAAGAAGACATCCGAGTTTGTTTCTACTCATTAAGGGCTGTATTCATTCTAAAAGACCAATTCGAATACTTCTTTTAAGTTAGGAATAAACATTGGCTTTGTTTCTGATTCGTAATTGTTATTTTTCCTTCATTTTTCGGTAAAATGTTTTCAACAAATTTAAAAATGATGTTCGGATTCCTGAGGTTCTACCGTATAAATGAATGAATACCGTATAATTGAAGAGAATGCTGAGGATATTCAGCGACTGAATTCATGCAGATCGAATTTTTGGATTTTTGAATGACTCGTGTGCTCTCGTTTGCAGGCAAACCCGGACGTCCCGAGAAACCTGTTGCCAGGGATGCATCGGACACCGAAATCTACATCACGTGGGCAGTGCCGAGGGACGAAGGAAACTGCACGACCCTGGGATACGCCCTGGAATTCAAGAAAGCAGGTACGGTTTCAGTAGATATATTTACAGCGGGAACGAAGCTTGCAATAAATTGTGGGTTCTCGCCTTTTAATTTAGAATAGAATAAAATATCAACTTGTTAGATATGGAATAATTATAAGATAACTCTTAAATTGCTGTTTTATTCTGTATCGTGTAGTGATTTATGTTTGCGTCACTACCATGTTTGTCTTTTTCTATTAATTTTGGATAATTTAATAATTGGTTAATGAAATTATTTATACATTTCATATATGATCTGGAAAACAAAATATATCAAAGACAAGATCAGCAAAAGAAAACTAGATTAAGGTATTCGCTGTGTTCGGAGACATTTTTTTGAAAAATAAGTTATATATATATATATATATTTTAATGTTATTTTTCAACTGCATATGTTTTAAAACTATGAAAATATTGTAAAATTAGGCTTTCAAAATAATATTTTTTTTAAAAAAACTGAGAAATTTGAAGAAAAATGACTAAAATATTTGCCTTACGCTAACAGTCATAGATAAAATCGTATTCTAAATATACATAAATCCTTGTAGGAGTACATTTTTATGACAGTTATCTGTGTTATGCTCTAAAATATTTCTGGTACTTCAAAATAGTTTTGAGATATAGCTGAACATAGTTACTAAACTGGTAATTTTTCATAAAAAATGCTTTGCGTTTATATTTAAGCACTTAAAAATAATACTTGATTTTAAAATGGACCTTAGTTTTTAGAAGAGAACATCAAGCATATTGCAGAAAACAATATCAGAAATTTTCATATCAATACTTGAATAAGTTTTTGAGAAATCATTGTTACGGTCGACAGTTTTTCTCAAGAACATCATTTCTCAGAAAACGTATTTAAAGTTTTCATGCAACATAAAATAATGCTTACAGTTCGGTAATAAAACAGCTGTAACTCCATTTGTAATTCATGTAGAGTAAAAAGTGAGACAGTTTTAGAAAGCTGGTTAAACAGGCTACAAAATTAAGTTATAAAATTGTTTTTGATAACTTCATCAAAAACGACGATTTTAAACAAGTCGGTGAAAAATGTGAAAAAACAAGATGGAGATACAATATTTCAAAATTATCAAAAGAAAAGAGCATATAAGAGCAAATAAAAGAACATATATTAAAATATTATTTGACGTACGTCCGACCCTTAAATTGAAAAAAAGTCCTATTTGAATCTCAGCTTCTTGTTTGACCCCTGTCGAAGTGCAAGAAGAGGGATTCCTCCATTGTATTATTTCGCTTTCTTCATTTTGTTCTATTCTTGAGAAAGAAAAGTCTTTTACTGTTTAAATTTTAATTAATTAATGTTTTAATTGATTATTTTAATTAAAAATAAGCCCAAAATTAAATTTTAGTCATTTATTTATATAGATCAATACAACTTTTTGATGGCAAAGGAAAAAAATTAACTGTACAGACCTAATGCCTTATGACTGTATATATGCGTGTGTGTTCGTCCGTTCACGCACTTTAATGGCATTTCTGTCTTTCATTTCCCTCAAGTATTCGCCCATTTATATTTTCAGACGAGTCTGACTGGAAGCTGATCCTGAACAACATCGAACACGAGTACTTCGTGGTTCGGAACCTCGAACCTTCCACGTTCTATCAGTTCAGAGTGCAAGCGTACAACAAATTCGGATGGGGCGATCACGGAGTTCCCACGGAACCCATCACGACGAAAGCGGAGGGTGAGTTGGTGATTTTCTAAATGACATATAACCATCGCAAGCCTACGGGTGCATACAAGAATAATTCTTCATTACAAATATTTTATAATTTAAATACTTATGACGAATTTCAATTGAACAAATTACACTTCGCGTAGGTTTCTTTTTAGGGATGGGAAACACCTACTGGTATTAACCGAAAACCGTTTTTTTTTTTTTTGTTTCGGTTAACCGGTTTTTTCGGTAATTTTTTTGCCCGGTTTAAACCGTTTATTTTTTTATCCAAAAACCGGGTCGGAAGATGGTAAATTTTAGTCTAGTCGAGCCTAAAATTGAACCTGAGTTATGAAGCTTTGAATTTCATCATCTTAGGCCAATCGCCGACAACGGCTTCCTGGAGGCTTCTGTTGGTTGGCGGATAACTGAAAGAGTCTTTATGAACAGATAAATATGGTCAATGGATTGATTTCCTGTGAAAAGAATATTAATAAAAAATTTTGTCTACAAACGGCGTTTGTTTTTTATTTAATAAAAAAGCGAAAACCGGTTATTTTGAGCGGTTATAAGAAGGAAGTGAAAAAAAACCTAAATACCGAAAAACGGTTATTTTTGCAATAACCGCCATTTCTATTTCTTTTTCTAGAATTTTCTCCTTTAACTCTCCGTTAGTCCTTAAATGGTCGCATTGTATCTTCCGATTATCAAAGCTGTTCTATGATATGTTCACCCGAATTTGAGCATTCTTCTTCTATAACTATGATAATTAGTCGTAATGAGAATGCAAATGGGTATTCTGTGAGAAAAATTCAAATTGCAGTGCTTTCAAAACTTCTAATAGATGCAGGCTGCGTGCGTGGCTGTTAGATATATCGGAGGGTTAAAAGGGAGTGATTCTTACTATATATATTCATCATTTGTGGTCGATGTCGCCACGCTTCATATCTGTGATTGTTTGTCAAAATATCACAAAAATTTCAACAAATTCTGTGTGTTTTAACCACTTAACTGAATAGTTTTCTTTGCTATCTAATAAGATGACCCCTCCTGTTTTGGAAAGGGGCTGTCGTTTTCATTCATCTAAGAAGGCATAGGATACTTAAGATGTTTATGGATCCTACATATTTTTTGTGTCAAATTATAAAGCTAATTAATGATTCAATTTTAGTTTATAAGACTAAAATTTCCGTAATTCGATGCACTAGTATTCTCGGGCTGTTAAGTTAAGCGGTTAATATCCATATATCGATGTTAAATCCTGCCCGGAAAAGTGCGAAACTCTAAATTTGCTCCGACCTGCTGGTATTCCCATCTCCCACTAACTGGATTAGAGAGGGTGTTATCTTCTCTCAACATGGACCTTTCCATGCCTACCTCAAAAGATTTCACCTGTCTGACAGCGATTATTGCAGTTGTGGTGGAATTGGGCGGCACTTCACTATGCCACGGAGTGTATCTATACAGTGTCTTGGCATATGAAGAAGCCAGCGCCAAACTTCGAACAAGAATGGCTGAAAAGGGTCGCCAATAACCTCGTCTCCAGGCAGAAAATAATTCGTGCGATTATCAAATTCATTAACGAAAACAGATCTTTTCCGTCCTCCCTAGCCTTCCCAGCGAGCTGAACTAAGTAGCTCAATCACCGGACATTCCCCCTTCAAATAAAAGAAAGGTATTTCAACATCTAAAGAAAAGAAGACTATTACGAACTAATAGTGTAAAAGTGAAAATGCCTGTGCTGTACATAGTGAATATATTTCCTTCTTTTTGTTTATTTTGTTTTTCTTAAATAAAATTCCCGTGTCTTGCCCATCAAACCGTTCAGTGACCGGTCTGGTAACGGGTGCGGGGGTAAGGGACGGCGTTCTGTTCTGGTATTCCCATCAGCGAAATCTGACGACCGCAAAGGGTGAATCCATTTTCAAGACACGGCACTCTGCAAGAACAATGACAGCCATTCATTCATTAGTTGGCATCCACGTTTACCGCCATCATGTATTTCACGTGCGAGACGCCCGTCAGAACGAGCGCTCTGACAGTGTTAACGCAGCATCGCGAATTTGATTTAATTTTGCCTAGAATACCAAACGCAAAAGTGGTTCTCAAAAAGGAGATTACAAAAATTGCTGCCCTATCTTATATTTCATTTTTATCATGCGAAAGTGTTTATTGTCGTAAGTTTTGGACGTTAATAAATGTTTCTCTGTGAGACTGGAGAGTGACCGTGGGCCTTCGTCGAATAATCCTGTTCATGTATAATCTTTCGTTTTATTCGATGAACTTCTTTTCTGCGAGGACAGTCAAAGAAACAAGTAATATAAAAAAAATTTTAAGTCCATTCCTACTTAGTTCAGCGATCTACACGCTTAAAAGCGATAAAGAAAGTGATTAGCATTGCCCTCTGACAAAAAATACATGAAAAAATGACGCCTTCGTGAACATACCAGAAAACAAAGGATATTAGGTCTAGAAGCTGGCAAAACCTAGCTCCATCTATTGAGAAAGATTCGAACCAAACGACTCAAGGCGACATATGCTTTCTCCCATATAAAACTAAAATTAATTAATTAAATTTAATTAATGAATTAATATTTGAATCAA